>DWPT01000029.1:0-37554 GCA_018251895.1 Agathymus mariae mariae
ATGTCATATTTGTGTATGTCCATGCCAGCTGCAACACAGGGTATCCTAGTGCGGGGGTGTGAGTGTGTAAACGTTTACGTTTATTAATAGTTAATTCAAGGTGAGTAATGTTTGAGTTAAACTTTTTTACATGAGTAGAGAAGCCAATTATTTATGCTAATCAACAAAAAGAGCTTTAAGATATATCCTTACGACGAGAGTAAAAATTAACGTATCATTTATATTCCTGTTAATACTAACTCTAAAAGAAGGATCCGAAAACACTCATTTTATTTTACAGAACCAACTATTACGTATAATAAAAGCAATAAACGTTCATAAATTTAATAAAGTGAGATATAAAGCCCAAATCTATAGAATAATAGTTAAAAGCCTAAAGCGATCAAACCCAATTTTAGGGCACGTCTAATTTTATGCTGATAACTGCGCTTGAGATGACGAACGTCAGCGTCCGAGGAGCTCCTTCATTAAGAGAAGGGGCGTCGAGGCACGGGGGCGTTGGATGGAGAGGACCGAGGGCTTTATGGGACAATTTGCATTTACACGAGCCGAGGCAGAGATTACGGCCGTACTTATCCGCCTGTCGAAATGAGCCTCACCTCCCTCGCGACAAGCTAGCAAACAATCTTTTGTTTATATTCCACTGAATTTTTCACTCGCCATTTGTTTGGACAGTCATCGTAACGTGATTGTTTTCGCCAAAATGTTTTACAGGCATTCAATTTTCATTTGTGCTGGTAATCCCGCATCGCGATTAAGTGTTTACGGTTGTCTGCGAAACGGCACTATTGTGCGAAAATGTTAATGAAGAGAGATTTTTTGTGTTTTTCATTTTCTATTCACTTAATAATTTAAAATGAAGATTCGCTGTATTGGTGTATTGTTTAATTTCATATCTAGTGTTAAAAAAACAAACAAAGACCGAGTTGATAGATGATTACAAAAGCTGATAGCTTTATCCATTGATCAGCAACGTGCACCACGAGTAATAAAGTTTTTCGTGAACTTATAGATGACTCAAGGCCCTTAGGTATATCCTTTAATAATGTTTTCATTAAAATGCTCATTACATTCATCTTCATTGACAAAATAATGCACCACAAATCACAACTGCTAGTTTCTACTGTGTTTCAAGAGTTTAAATCGTTGGTAAAGTATTGTTATCACGTACCTTCTAAATAGAGGAGCATCTAAGAAACTCCAGCGGCCCGAATCATCATCATTAGTAACAGACATCACACTAGATGTCGCTAGTAAACGCAGCGACCGCTACATTGTTGTACCTTTGTTGTGTCGCATTAAGATACCACAAATAATGAAAAGGGGAAGCTTACCTTTCTACTAAATGTAACTATTACCGACATTTAATACTACTAAAATACGCGTTACAGCAGCTACCATAAGTCTTTACGTGGAACCAAAAATTACTGAAGCGTAAAGGAGTATGTTAGTCAGGCACCATCTTGAGTTGAATAGACATAAACATACTAGTTCCAAATTTTCAGCGGACACGCATAAAGAAGTCGCAAATGTCGCATCCTGATCATGGGAACGAATTCTTTAGGTATTAGTCCATACAAATGATTCGCCATAAGTTTTACCGGAAAGCACCCGCGACGTTGTGACGCTGTGCAGAATCGTGGAGTGTGGGCGTCGACGTGCAGTGAGTTCAGTATTGATTCACTTGCGCCGTATCACTGTATCACGATACGTTTTGATTTGTCATCGATTTATTTAAATTAAATAATTTTGCTCAATAGTGACTGTAATACTAAAACTATATTTCTGGGTACTTATTTCCGTACGTATATGTAGCGACAAACATGTCTAAAAAAATCTTGACCCCTCTATACCGTTATAATACTAAAGAAATATAGACATAAATTGCATACGTTAAGCAGTATATCTAACTTTAAGTATAAATTTCAGGCTGAACATTAAGTAATCTCGTCTACATTGGCGCAACGTGAAACAATATGTCCCTTGCTGAGATGGAAACAAACCCATACTGCATATTGGAAGTCTAAATGGTGCAGCGTGTTCATTATTAGATAGTAATAATAAGATAAATAAAGACAGACGTCGATAGGAGTCAATGATAAACCCAGAGCAATTTAAGCCACAAAACCAATCATGTTTTCTCAGTATACGTACATAGGCTTTGTTACTTTAGATTGCAGCCTCTGCAAACATGGGGTATCGTAGATTTGACTTGCGACAAAGGGCCATCTAATAGTCGCCGGAAGGCTAACAGAGAAGCTGGGCGTATAGTAGCTAGACTGGAGATATATAACCAAATATGCCTTTAGAACCCCACACTGACCCACTTGGTTTCCTTTGAACCGCATGGCTTTGACAGAATCACAAGCATAAATATAATCTATGAACGTCCGTCGATTCTAGCCCGCATGAATTCCGAAATCACCAGGTATAGGATATTGACGGCAGGGACACAAATGGATCTATGACACAGAATCAAAACCTTCCGTACACAAAGCCATTTATGAACAATATTAATGTAATCTTTTAATAGCCTACATCTGTAAGACAAGTGGTATATATTCTCAGTAATATATATTCAAGTAGTATGTATTTGTTCTAAACGACTCGATATATTTTTTGTCAGGACAATATTTTAAACCTCTGAGAAAATTCCAAAGGTGCTGTTGGCATTATTAACAAATTCTATATTTATAACCGCATGCATATTGATAATCGTTAGATGTTGGCTTTCCTACCTATTACATTATATAAAAATAGATGATGAGTATGAAATCTAGACTGTATAATTATTTAAAAATGCAGAATTTAAAATAATAATTATGAGTCGTTGGTAAAGTGTCTTAGGGATATTTTCAATATTTTAGTTTTCAGGAAGCTTTTCAAATAATATTCAATGTATAATATTTTGACAGTTACACAGTCAAGGATGCCAATTATAGTTTAGTGGTATGAGGATAAATACCCGCATATAAACAAAAAGAAACAAAAATATATTCTGTTAAAACAAATATTTATGTAAACATACTAATATATATACGATCCACTAACGTATTACAACGTAGTGGAAAGCACTACATTGTTTTCTAAGCTTAAATGTTTACATTGAACAATTTTACGACGTTGTTATGAAGTTGATGTCCTGCAGCGCCTTTTAATGGCAATTTACAACAATTTTCTTAATTTTATAAACTTGCATAAAACTATGTACCAGACCATATTAATTGTTTGGACCATCCGTTTAAATATAAACCAGTACGATATCGATGGAATATCTGTTCGTGTCGGTTCAACTTTGGAATAATTTCACAGACTCAATTCATATTGGAACAATATACATATATTTTTGAGGTAAATTTACTTAAAAAAACAAGATCCATTAGGTGAAGCTTTGGGGCAACAATGAAATAAATTTTATATTAAGAAAATGAGACAACTCATTATAGTTCAGAAAGACGTTGGCCTGTGGTATATTCCTCTTTGATCCAAAAAATTATGAATCTGATAATAATAAATTTTAATCAGTCCAACATAAAGAAATAACCGCAATTGCAGTGTATTGATGTCGGCAATATTCAATGTAGGTTCGATTCATTGATGATAAAGCTTCATAACCACAGCTGAAAAACTTTGATAACCGCTGTAAATGTATTGCATTAATTGATTTTTTATAACCATCACAGTTTTGTATTACATTAATTATTCAATCATGAACACATTTATTAACATTAGTAGCAATGCCATGACTTCGATTCAGTATTACCTTACGCTTAGAAACAGCATCTGTATTGTTTTAGAACTGTTTTAGGTTTTTCTCGTACCGTGAATCAGAAATACATATTTTAATTCATAACTTTTTTATTTATGGACGGATTAAAATGAAACGAACTGTATACATTGAGTGACGTTTACTGCAATACATTAGTGAAAACCGTAACAAATGGTATAAGTGTAGCAGTCAGTATATAAAAGCAGACCGACATGAAAGCGATACTAATAGGATTTTGGTTACCTATTAGTCGTACAGAACTCAAAAAACATACTAATTCCTATATTCCCTAGTGTTTGAAAAACTTAAGCATTTTACGCTAGAAATGCTTAAATAATTCAGCTCGCATCCGGTACTGGGTTACTTAATTTGATGCTGTTTTTATTTTTTAAATTCCTTTGAACATTTCAGAGAAATGGACAAGATGAATTATAATTTCCGTCAAATCTGTAAAACTCCGCACTGCGCAGCGCTAGCATCTACCTTCATTACCTTTTACACAGTGTACACTTTTGTGCATATAATTTACAAGGAAGTTCGTTGCATGCATTTCATCTCGTTGCGAGTTATAATTCCTTACAGAAAATGGCAATTTATTTCGAGCAAAACTAGTTATCTCTCCTCTTGTAGAGAAACACGTAGATTTTGAAACTGCCAATATATTTTCGGGGAATAGCTAAAGTGGAGAATGTTATGAGAGTACGATATTCAAATATTAAGTTCGCGTAACGCATAAATATTCATTGCGGGGCTCACGATCGACCTATTTGCCGCGCTGTCACCATTGCCCATTGAACTCACTACAGAAACGATACCCTTAAGATCCAATTACTCGATTAGAAATTTTATAATAATGGATTAATTTATAACTAGGTATCCATCTTAAGCTTCGCTTTTTTAATTTGGCTTCAGAAAACACAAGTGTCTTAAATTAAAAAAAAATTACATCCGTATATTGTTATTTTTTTAACAAAATATATTTCATGTTTGCCCACTTTTATTGATAAGGGTTTCTCTGTTTCTATCAATAAAATTGACTGCACCAGCTGCAGAAAACCGTCAAGCTTTATAAGAGCATCCTATTATCAGACTCATATTACATTTTGTCTTTGTCTGCGGGTACAGGTTTATATCTGAGGATAAAAAATATCTTCGATAATAACTCAGTAAAAGTTACAAATATGTAAGAATGACGTTAATCTGTTCAGTGATTTCTGTATGACACGTGAGCGTAGACAAAATTATTTATCGTATTTAAGTACAGATCGAGCGCTGCTGTTAGCTGATAATAGTTGATATTAATAATAAATTACGATTAACATATGCGCAAAGCCGCTATTTCTGTTTCTCTCAGTTTGGATTATGGTACGATATGGTTCTGTTAAAATCCGCAGTATATTTCTAAATAATTTGGCAATTTTTTTTCCGGAGGTTTTATATTATATATTTTACTAAAATCTCACTTTATAAATATACTTATTAAAAATCTTCTCGATTAAGCAAGCCAATATAATTATTTATTGTGTGAAAATTAACTCAAACTATTAGAGTACACGAACACTAGTAAACGCGCCAGTTATTATATTGCGCAAAAAATAACCTTTATAAAATAATGTAAAACACCAAGAAAACTATATCCAATTAATTAGGGCATCCACTTAACAACACAGAAGTGTACGCCCACAATTAGGTTACTGGATTTCAGTAGCGGTCTATACAAAATACGCGCCCCGTCGTTCACTCGCCTGGTCATTTGGACGCAGTGAGACGTATGATTGACACCTCGGAAAATACGTATCACTCACGTAGAGTCCTGGAAGGGATAATGGGTTAAAATGTTACTGACTGCGATTTGCCGTCGTATATCATTTGAAGTTTGAGTTACGGTTGTCTTTTTAACTTTGTTAAAATCCTTCGGTTTTAAAGCAATACAGGTGTTAGAGAAAGGAACGTAAATATATTAAACTATATCTATATTCTATATATAAATATCAATACTAATAATAAAATTCTAACTGATCGCCTTTGTACATGGACGATATTTGAGAAAAAGGGGCTTTTGTAACTCAACATTCAACTTTGAGTCTAAACACACCTCTCCTGCTTGTGACGCACCGCCCTTAACAACGAAAGAGATGATAGCGTTAGATTAGGTTCCGAGGCTACTTTGTTGTACTACCTAGTTCAATACCAAAGCTCTGCGTGTACGGCCGTAAAGTTCATTACCTACTTAGTTTGCTGCCATCTTCTTCGGTCGCTTTAAACGTGTCTCGAAAGCAACGTTGGAGAACCAGTCGACTAGCGCATTCTTATATAGTTGTCTGCGCAACGGAGATATCTTTAACGATAAAGACACTGATTACTACTATAAAATGGCTCAACTGATTGTCTGCCGAATATATGTTTCTCTTTAAGATACAAGTATGTATGCGATACTGTACAAATAAGTACTGGTTACTTATTTTATGAATCTTCCATAATTAATTCTATGAAGGTTACATTTTTTCAGCCGGCCTGCGCTCGGCTTGCGTGTTAACGTAATGAAAACATAAAAATAAACTAACTGAAACTCGAGCTTTTAATGTTTCTAACTTTTGAAATTGAAAAAAAATAGCTTTTTTATAGAACGGCTGTAACATGCCGGTTTGAATGATACATTATTATAATAGACAAGTACTCCTGATTGTGGATTTTTTATTAATTTGGTGTTACATGAACAACAATATTATTCATTAATAATAGTGATATAACATAATGGCCAGTAACTTCTAAACAACTTCGTCGATTCACAATATGTTTGATTTGTCAATACAATAATTTATAACTATGCGATCCATACATATTCCGTCCGACTAAGTGGGTCCATGGTGACCGCTTACATACAATCATGTCAGTCACACAGGAAAGCATCATCGCAACACATATTTTTGTCATTTAACAACGTTTGCATACCAGAAAAGTTTATTTTTTAACAACTACTGTCAGCCGCGTACTTTCCGGTTCAACAGTTGTGATTATAGGTTAAAAAATGAAGAACTAAATTAACACAAAATGAGATATCTTTAAAATAGTTGCCATGATTCTATTATTCCGCGCCCCACGCAAACACAAATTTCGCAGTCGCTCAATATAACATCAGTACAGATTTTATATAAAATGTAGGTATTTCATGCAGTTAGTTGCAACTGAAGCATATTTCTCAAATTCAGTTCGAAACACCTGTAAAAATGTAGTACGTAAAACCGTATTACGTGCCGTTTGTATCGAAAACACGTGACAAAAACCGTACATAACCAAACAACAAATTGAAAGTATCATGTACACCGTACTAAGTCGGTGTAAAAGGATGTTCGTACTAGAGTCACGTGAGTCACGTCACAGTTTTATCTCCGGGCGGGCAATATGTGTCACACGTAATGCCAGAACGTTTAAATAAAGGCCCCTAACAAACTTTATGAAACGACATAACTGGGTAACATAATATTCTACACGCCTAGGATCAATAGTATTGTCAATACATAGAGAGAATAATATAGAGTTATTTTAAATTATCTGCAGATTTTACAGTTCCGGTAATAAGATGAATAATTGGCCAACTATTAAGAGGATCACTTATATATCATTCGTAAATATTTTATCCGGATGTAAAAAATGAAAAAATATATATATAAGTGCCATAACTACGAGGATAATTAAAGGTAAACTAATATAAATACTTAGACCTAAAATTCGACAACTAATTAAAAATATTCTATAGTAAATTCACAGTACGGAACCCGAACAAAAAGCTTGCTTTTCGATTCGCATGTAACTATTTTCTATATTCTGTTTCACAAACAAAAATGTAAAATGTTTAATAAAGGTTTGTTTCAAAGGTTTATTAAAATGGAACTGACTGTCATCGCCATCAGATTATCTCAGCTTGCTTAATACAATAATGTACACAAAATCAAAAATCACAAAGACTGGGAATAGACGTTCAATGATCAGAATTAAGTTTACTTTCCATTATCTGCCTCTTTCTATACCTACTTATGAAAAAAATAAACCGTAATTGATTAACATATTAATATTAATGAATTACTAGTAGTGGTCATCTGCCCAAGGACGGCTTTAGGTTGTTAATCTCGTCAATAACCTGCATTATTAAACAAGATGTTCCATTCCTGAATTACGTGTTCTAGGTATTAAATGTAAAAATTAAATTTAAAAGATGAGCATCAACAAAACAATACAAAATATAATACAAATTCAATATTAACAGTAAGTATAAAATAAATACAACGCAAAATAGGCGGCCTTATCACTAGAGCAACTATCCGTACCAGTATAAGGTAGCCTTTTGTACACTAACTTTGTACTTTTTATGACTTACATAAACATTCACAACGAAACTGCTTGACAGTTATTATTATAAAATGTAATCGTCTTGATTAATACTTGTAGGTATTAATTGTGAAACTATCAAGAATTATGTATATTAAAATGTAAATGTATTAATTGATACTTGTAGATTTTTAACGCAATAATTGAAACCTAACACTTAAAATGCGGACTCGGAAAGAGGCTCCAATTTTTCAACCTCAACACAAATAGTACAACGTTTACAAAGCTTACAGCCCAGGAGCATCGCAAACAGTTCGCAGGTGGCATTTTATTGAAAAAAGATACAAATTACCCTTTCGCGGGGATTTGATGCCGGATTGATGACTGCTAACTCCGGATATTAAGATTCGTTTGTCGTTCAATTTCGGCAACAATCGAAATATTCAAGAGCAAATTTCGTTACGAGTTTGAATTCAATATCAATCAATTGCGAAATCAACCGAAGATAATAGTTCTATTAAACAGATATTATATATTTATATTTTTGCCGCAACGACTAATTCTTATTACAAATGATTGTTTTGTTACTTAGCGCATGTTACTTCTACCACTGGCTGGATTTGAGTTATGTACCTTTAATTTAGGTAAATGTTTTAATTATTATTTGCTTAGTAAAGGAAGATGTGAAAAAACCTATATACCTCGTAAACCTAAACTATAAGCTTTTATTATTTTATTTCCAATAAGAAACTAAGTGGAAACCAATCCAGCAGTGGAGAAATACTGGATATCCATAGTTTTTTTACTTTAAATTATTGAAACAAGACCACCCAAAGATCATCAACAAGACTCCCGACAAAAGTTAATTTCACTGCATTTAAGTAAACTGTAAGTGAGGTTTAAT
Source organism: Agathymus mariae mariae (assembly GCA_018251895.1). Lineage (NCBI taxonomy): Eukaryota > Metazoa > Arthropoda > Insecta > Lepidoptera > Hesperiidae > Agathymus > Agathymus mariae. The sequence continues at coordinate 9,000 of DWPT01000029.1, forward strand.
AAGTAAAAGCGAATGTACATTACGAATGAATATTGGCCATTTGACGTCAACGACAATTAATAACGGTTGAAAAAATTACTTGGCAATTTGTAGCTAGTTACTTAAATGGTGCCAAAAAACGAAACTCACCAAGTGTAGACAGCAGCTTAATGTTATAACGTTGAGCTTTGCGAACTCATGAGCCTAATTTGCAATCAGAGCACTTCAAGCATAACCTGCAACAGAAATAAATTCACTTTAAATAGGTAAAAGAGTTTGCAAACGATACTTTAACCCAAAATATTACAGTCTATATAAAGATAAAACGTACACTACAGTAAGAACTTAGAACGAATCGCCTGGGACTTGACCATAATCACGCTTGTAGATTCAAGTCTAAGACAAGTTCCTTTAACTTTTGTTTCCTTTTGAACAATTTTGAAGCCAATGTCACTTACAAATGAAGCGCTTTGTGAATGCGTGCAATCTTGGAAAGGTTCACTACTGCTTTCTTAATGGGCAATGCTTTAAAAAAAACCTTCAGGGGGATTATTACTTACCACAATCTGACTAATTGGCTCGTTTGCTGTTTAATAACATAAAAATAGGTTCCACATAGTACTGAGCCCCAACTTGTTTGTTTGACTTATTTTTGGAGTTAACACTCTTTTGAGACCAAACCAAATTACTCTACACATAGTGCGCCCTGACGAGCAACTTACGAGACAATTATATACGACTATTGGATTTTATACCACCCAGTTCTACCAACTAGTATTTTATTTAGCTGCTTGACTAGCTGCTACACACCTTCCGGAATCATTTACGTGGGACTCTTGATCCCCTGAGTTCCAAGCCAACCATGAAATGTTCTTGACGTATTCCGGTTCTAATGGCGGTGAGCAAGTACTAAGCGGGTTTACTGCTTCTTACATATGGTGTAAGGGATGACCTTGTACGGTAGTGACCACATGCCATTATCAAGTAGCCAGTCTTCATTCATCTGTTACTAGCTTCTGTCCTACATTCACATTAACATAACAAACTAAATACTCCTAAATATACCACCTATCTGAATATTTTTTTAACCATCTTTTTACAATCCTTCAAAAATAAATTGAAATGCAGCGCTAAAGCCAAAGTTGAATCAAACTCGGAAAACGAAACCGTTGTCGTCACGTGGAAGTCGGACGACCGCAGAACGGTTCCCGGCAATAAAACTTTCCGTAGATTACGTAATGCAAAACAAAACGTTTGCAATTGGAAACAGAAGCGCAGGTGTCCACAACGCCCTTTCTCTAATCAACTGGAAATGTTTGCTCGGACGACCGAACGGACCCGAAGCGTAACGCCGGCGATCCGCGCCAATTCCAACCTGTTCAGGTTAACGCAGTGACCCTCGATTTAATAAAACTGGAATTCACGTTCCCATTCCATCCTAGAAATACCCAAATAAGTTTATTTTCGCTTCATTCCCTATCGACGCGATAACTCCTATCAACTAAGTTACAGATAAATATGTGTTTCATAACGTGATGTGTGTTTCGCAACCTTGTCATAAAAACTGGTCAAATCCGAATCGGATCCACATGAAATGTGCTGATGACTAATAATATGCTCAGATTTCTGTTGAAATTTAAGATTGTTGTGAAGATATTCCTGTAATCAATCAATGAAGGATGTATTATTTATTTATTTTATTTTGATGGTTTTGAAGACGATAGCGAATACTTAAATATACACTATATTTCAAGAATATATTTTTAACAACAAAGCTTTTGCTTGGATATGTTACATTGATACATTTTATAAGTTTTTTTAATTGCTAATGAATACCTAAACGACCTATATAAACCTGTTATTAAGAGATGAGAAAAACAGAAAAAATAAAAAATACTCACTACAAAGAGGGAACAAAGCATTCTTGCGTTCAATTTAACAATCTCTGAGGTTACATCACGGGCTCGCATTAATGGCGGCTGCTTATCGGAGAAAGCGAGTGGCTTGCGTGCGTCCGAGGTGCGAAATGCGGAGATGTTGGATACCAGCATGAACGTTTTGTTTCGGGATAAGTACAACTCGTTAGCCCGAAGATTTAAAATAAACCTTGACATTTCACTAAATGTTCATTTTGGCTGATTAATGTAATTCCTTGGGACGTGCGTATATAAAAGGTGCTCTAAGCATTTAAACGCTGACGGCTCATGAACGGGAGAAAAATGAAGAGTATTTATCTGAACTGTGTTCGTAGCGAAGTAGCCGTCGAGTGAATATCTATTTTGAAGCAAGCATTTTTACAGCAACAGTTGAATGGATACACAAAAAAAAGCGTACGGTCCGCTATTCATATCAAAACGTTTTTAGTTGATTAATGAGGAGCGACTTGCTATATAACTTTATTATTAACTGTAGCGTTGAACACCGAAAATGGATGTACAAATAAATATTAATATTAATGTGGTCCAAAATTGAACAGGATTTCATACGTTATCAAAGGAAAAAAAAAGTCCAGCGTTTCGGAGTTTATTAAGAATTTTAAAAACCTTTTCAACATTATATCCATCTACCTTCTGAAACAGTTTGTTAAAATCAATTTTGATTTACTAATGTTAATATTAGAAAAAGACACATCAATTCTATTTATTGACATAAATTGAATATTTCTTCAAATCCAAACTACTTATACTACGAAATGTTGTGTTCATACATGATATAAGTTCATACATATTTAATTTTCAATTACACACTGGAACAAACAAAAAGGCAAACAAAGGTAATTAAATATTTATTCTAGTGTTTCAGCTAATAAACCACGACATGACGTTATTCTTAGAAAGAACAAACTTTATAGTGTTCTTCCTTGAAAACCCGCACAATACGAATCGGAACAATTCCTTCTTACGGAAAGCTAGAAAACTGCAATTTATTACAACTTTAATATATACCTTACCCGTGTAATATTAAGGTATTTTTATTCAATGAAACTCATTTTGGAAAGTAATGTAGATACGTTAAGATAGGTACTATATTTACAGTGTAAACTGCATCCCGGTAGCAGTATTAGGTGTTGAGATTCTATATTTTAAATGGATACAGTTCTTTCCGAGTGGTTTTATCTTACTACTAACAAAACTAAAATCTATACATCAAATCACAGTTCATGAAACTTAATACTACTAACAAAATCAACTAATACAAATCTATACATCAAATGAGTCTATGAAACTAAAATATATTATTGATACTACTGTAGACCAGTTGACAACGAACGGGGCAGGCATTTTATTGACAGATTTTTTACCTTGTCGAGTCGTGGGTGTTTATGATATATATTTTGTATATGCTCATGCCGCAAACATGGTGCGGCGGTGACACTGTTTAAGTATTTAGTGTCCGCGTGTATTTGTAGTATTATTCATTACCGCAATACAACGGAAATGGACGCAGCTGTACTGGATGCGATATGATAATTAGCATATTTATGTTATAGGCCAAAATCTGCGATACTTTTTTACACTGGAACGAGATTCATTCCCGTCGAATGTCAAACAAAATTTAGAAAAAGGTATATAATGTAATGAGTAATGAATTTATCTAATTACTTGTTTAACAGAAGTATAAAAGCGAATTATTTCAGTAAAGTGTACTATTTTTCAAAAAAAACGATTACGCGTTCCTAATTTTAAAGGGTTTACAGTACGTGGACGGTCAGCACTTTATAGAAACAGCGTGTTAAACTCATCTCAGTAATGTCAGCAGGAATTGAAACTTGCACTGAACGACTGTTGCAGTGAGACAGAATTAGTATTGTGACTGTTAATGAACTCGTTCGTGATGGTAAATATGAGCACCCGTCACAGAGGCATCAGGCGCGAGTTAACAATCCGGCTCATTAGTATAGAATTTCCTTTGCATAACTACGTAAAAGGGAAAAACTGTCGCAGATTAATTCAAGTTTTACTGCAATAATTTTCCTCGCAGCGTTAACGAGGTAACTCGTTGTATGTACGTAACAAAGTTACTAGACACTACGGTACGCTTTTAACTTCCTCCCGATTCTTACTTTTCTTTTGAAAGTCTTTAAAATTCTCCATCAGTTTTAAGATTCGCGACGCTTTGTCGTGAGAAAATATGCTGGTATTACGTTGGTGTTTGGTTCAGTTCGATGTTTGTAGAAAAAAGTTTTATTTATCAATATCATCTTTGGGCAGACCATCGGCTAGACTTAAGATTAATCAAGTAAATAAAAACGATTCGTATAATGTGAATTTAAGAATAATACGGAAAAATTTAATTAATGCATATGAAATACCCTCAAGGTATTTTCATCACGAAAATATTTGCATCTGAAAATATATATTGTATATATTTATTTATATTTATATATATTTAAAAAGTTTACAAATTTGGTTTCTGTGAAACTCTGAAAAAGTGACTGACTTTGTTATTACTAGACAAATAGTTAAACTCTCATTACTCTTTTACGCTTTAAAGCCCGAATTGTAAAAGTACTCACAACGTAATTCTAGAGAAATGTTTTTTAACCGGATTAAATATTGAAACATATTCAGAAAATTCCTATTTCATTTGCAAGCATAAGTAATATTTTCTGTCATCGGGCGAACTTTTCCATTATAATTATATTTAAGTTAAAAACCCAAGTTATAATTGAACGAAAACCCCAACAAAGAAACCAGTAGCCGATCACCGTTAATTAAACTTTGTATACTTTTCATGTATAATCTAAAAGGTATTTTGGTAACGTGTCAGTACGAAAAAGCGATATTGGTGTGGTTTATAGCCACTTATTGGTTTGTATCGGTCGCGTTAATCTTTTTATTGGGTTGTATTTTTACAGAGTTATCCCTCCGCGGGTTATTATCTATTTTGTAAGGCGTGGGCCGGCGTTAAAGTTAGCGTGGGTGGGTTGTTTATTTAGGGACGCCTATACATTTGAAAAGAACTGGTTACGATCGTCATTTATTGTAAAGAATCTAAATGTAGTTCTGAGTAACACGCCAGCCTCTGTTACAAGTTGTTCAGCAGCGAATGTTTAAGGTATATTGAAAAGGGATGAATCGCACAGTTATTTTTCTTGCTGCGACTATTAAATTTCAGTAATATTATATCTATACTACTATATAAATCTGTTAAACTTCTCTGTATGTCTCACGATAACTCAAAAACGGCTTGACCGATCTTAATTAAAATTGGCATGTAGTGAGAACACGTAATTGTGCAGATTATAGGATATATAAAATATCAGTAAAACTAATAATCTCTAATCAAGGCAAAAATATATGAAAATTTAAATAATCCTCTTTATATAATTAATAGTCAAACCCGAATGAAGTCAGACAAGCCGCTAGATATTTTTAGTATTTCTGAAATTCATAGTTTTTTTGTATGATAGTTACATACACTCTCACTTTCTCTCTCTCTCTCTCTCTCTAAACAAATCATGAACCTCTGTGTTTATAAAAACATCTTCAATACTTGAGATATAATATAACATGAGATATAATATACCCATAGTTCTTTTGACTAATCTGGATGTCACATTAATGATTTAATTTACTGTATTGATACTAACGAGGAAAGAGATGTCAAATAATATCAATATAAAGAATTATCAACTACAATATTTAATATTAACTACAATATTTTTAAATTTATTACAATCTATAAATACAATACATAAATTCATATGAAACGACATCCAGCATTCATATTCACAATCCATCCATAATTCATTATTGGATTTATGAATAAACTACATTAGTGGCAAGCTGTTAAGATTATCGCACCGAATCAGAATAAGTCAAACGTCAAAACATGTTATTCGGTTCTGAGAACACAAAGCGTGCTGCAGTTTCTGAGAATTCAGCGCGTGCCTTCATAATGACCCACTCATGGCACTCCTACCGTGATTGTGCACCTGTATTTATTCTGTTTAACTAAGCAGCCGTTCTGAAAGGTATATTATAGTCTGACATTACATCTGCCTCAATATAACTGTCACTGTTAGTGGAAGGTATAATTGCAGTTTTAAAGTTTTTTCGAGTTACATTTAGTTTTATTTGCATTTATCTCAAGATTCGCGCAGGTGCAAATAAAATCATAACTATCACAGTTTGGTTATAGATGGGTTTCTGGTCGAAAGGTAAAGTTACATTGTGATAAATGTAATTTTAAATTGCACTTGCTTAAGATGATACAACAAATAATACCATTCACAGTCAATGACGCCTTTCGGAGTCATTCGACAACAGATGTTACACCAGTTGGGTTTTAGAAAATTCGTAGACGCTGACTCCTATCGGACCCTCGCTAAATCCAAATTCCAATTTATTTGATCTTATGGGTATCACAGTAATACAGACCACAATGTTTATAAAGGTAAATAGGTTGTTTATCGGCGCAACAGTGTATTACTAATACTTTATAATGCAGTGATATAATTTACGTCTCAACAACTTATTGAGTCGGCCCTGTTAATTAAGATGCAGAATGCTTGTTAATTAAGCTCTAAGCTTAAGAACTTGGTCGTTGGAAGTTTACTAAACTGTTAGTGGAACACGAGCTTGCCAATTTTAACTTTTACAGCACTTTTACTACGCTTTGAGTAATATTAACGAAATTCGATGAAATTGGCGAGTTACACTCGTAAAATGTTTCAATAAAATTTGTACGAAGTTGAGTAAACGTCAAAATAAAAGATTATTTCTTTAATATGATTGCCTATAAAAAAGCTACAATGGAGAATGGCCGAGATGGCCTGCCCAACCAACAGAAATGGAGTACGTACGAGTATTATAAAAGGGTTTCTGACTTCATTTTATACAACGAAAACCATATTCTGAATTATGCAAAGGTTATATTTACATAAATTAACTTATATTATTCAAAATTGTATTTTAAACATCGAAAGGCATGATTACTTCTCTAATGGGCAAATATGTATGATCTTCAACTGATTAGCCGCCTCAGTCATTAGTTGTATTAAGGAGGCTCAATTCGTAAAAACAACGCTACTCAATTGCAGATTGGTAAAGGGGTTAGTAGCAGACCCAAGTGTCGAAAGTCTGGCACTCGAAGGCCTCCGACATGGCATAATGACTACTATCTAACGATAATAATAGAGGCTCCATCTATTGACCGGGCCCTCCGAAGCATAGAAGCGCCCAAAGAATACCACTAGTATTCACTCAGTCAATTAAAGTCCGCGCCTGCAATTGGGTAAGTCGCTCGATTAAACTGCACGTGCTATTAGTCTATGAGCAGTTCAAATTTTAATCTTTTTCAAACACAGTATGATAGTACGTCTAATATATTTATAACTCTTAAATTATGTTTTCGTTCGTGTTATTTGTGTTTTAGTTGTCTAGGTATTGGTGCATAGGAAAGTATGTCCTCATATTGACGCGGGATGTAAAAAATGAACTCACTGAACAGTCTCGAACTATATCGGTCTTTCCGTGAGCAATGTATAGCCATATTTGAGTGAGTAAAACGTTGTAATATTATGTAAAAACTGACTGATTATAAAGGTCACCCTCACCTCGCACGCAATAAGTGACGTACCTACTACCGACCACAGTTATAAAAAATACAAGTATTCTGCCCCTACTTAGTATGGTTAGGACTGAACAATTGTAGTAGATACTAGATATTACTTACTCGATATTACGTAGGTATAATCCATAGTAATCCAAATAATAATAATCTGGTCTGAATAGTAGATACTTCCCATCGGGACACTTGATTTTTATATTCACAAACAGTAATCAAATCCTCATTATTTTTATTATAGTTTTTGAAATTATTGCATTCACGGAGAGAGGCAGATAACTTTTTTATCTTATAGCCTATGTCCATCCAAATAACATACCTTTATAATGGTAAAAGATATTTTTTAATAAATGCCCTGGTTTCGGACATTAATTACCGCATATACACAAAGTCACAAAATTCGTTGTTTCTGTTTATAATATTAGTATAGATTAATATATATGGTGTTTCATTAATGTTACAGAAAAAGTAATTTCTCGCAATCATTTTGAGTAATGGTTGACGCACATAAACTTCTAAGTTATTAATTGACCAAAAGATTTAGTTTAGCATGCGTATATAGATTAGCAGGCACGATTGTAACTCATACTGATCATTTGTTTAAGGCTAACGCTACAAAAAATCAATTCAAAGGTATTTCTGACAGCATTATAATTATTTTTAGTTATTTAAATGGGTGGAAGTTTAACCAAATCGTGTTACTTGAAAGATGTAAACTAAATCAATCATGTCCAACTTCGCAATGTTATTAAATATTTCGCAAATTACTTTGTGAGCCATATCAGTAATGTTTTAAATATAATTTATAACTTAATCAAATTGTTAATGGCCACTGTGTTTATACTTACATACACAAGTTAGATAAGAGTTTTTGTATTGTGTTAGTTTCAACGTATTTGTACGAAAACTCAAACATAATTTTACGAAGTATGTTTTTATGTCACTAAGTGTAGTATGAATTATTTATTTATGAATTGAATAAAATATCGACATAGGATTTTATGTGTATGCTTACATAAATAAATCTTATATTTTCTGCTTTACCTTATCCCGTTATCTGGGGTCGGCGCAGTGTGTCTTTTCCTTCCATTCATCGCGCTTTCATATAACGAAACAACCGCTGTTAAAGTCAAACATAAACAAAAGTTAAATATATACATAAAATCAAGCAAAACATTTGGAAATTTCTGCGCTACAATTTTAAAAATTTCTTCTAACGTGGCAATTTTACGATTCACTGAAAGTAATAAATAAAAAAATATATCGTTCTAGTTCATACTGTATAAGACGATATTAATTATTGATTACAGACGCAAGTGGCGGTATGCAGTTAAAAATGCAAAATACACATTTAATTTCAGCCCCTGTGACGCGGGAAGGGTGAACTGGCACCTCCTACTAATTAATTAGACACCACCCGCTATAACACAGGTTATTGCACTCACAGTAAAAATAAAATAATTCACCACACTCGTCAACAATGTGTTACAAAATTAACACGCACGTTTTGGACGTTTTCACTCTTATTTTATTTAATTGGGGTTTTCAAATTGACCTTTCAAATATTACATTACCCAAAGGAATATGTCTCCAAAACAACAATGATACCATGATAAATAACAGAAACAATCCATACAAAAGTCAGAGATCTGCAAGCTATAGGTATAAGCGAATTAAGCCGTCAAAAATTGACACAAGAAACCGCATAAAATGTGTCGTTATAACATATGTTCCGAGTACCGCAGAACATCTGCAATCAATAACATCATAATGAAAGGTTTCAGATTCCTGGTAGGAGCTTAAGAACGAAAATACGTATAGGTATAATAACTTCCGAGTAACAAGACATACGAGAAGTATAATGACTAATTAATATGATTATAATTCTCTTGACTCAATGGCGGTTTATGCAGGCATGCAAAGAACTGTTTCATGTTAAAACAAATATTTGTGCATTGGATTGTCCTTACCGACTTAAGGGTACAATTTTATCATGAAAAAACATCTTTTCGAAAACAGTACCTCTTGTGCAGTAAGCATTCGAGTAATTTTACTTTCTAACCACCTTCAGTCGTGCTGCTATTTATGAACCAATTAAGATTCCTGATAAACAAGTATCTTTTGCTTAATTCTATTAAAAATTATGCATTGCAAACAAACAAACAAACTGTATCTATAGAAACAGTCTTGAATTTAGGGTTTTTTTGATATACAGCCTTTAATTTCATATACCTGTCAAGTCTTCGGGGAGATGTTCTCAAATATTGCTAACTTGCCTTTTTGTACACAATATTTATGGGTGTACGAGGCGAAATAATGATATGTATATTATTAGGAGCTTACCGAGCCAGGGTGCCCGAGAGCCCGAGGGAGCATTTGTCAATGCCTGCGCAGGTGGGCGAAGCTCTACGCATTATTACTCTATTTTTTGGTTCATTTTGATAATATTTTGTCGGTTACACCATTGGAATTGTGTCGCTATTCCCCTTTTAAATGTGTGTGTGGCCTTATTAACCGTTACGATGACTTTTAAAATAATATTTATGTATCAAACTTAATCTTGATTTTAATAATTTTCTATTTCAAAGAGCTTGTTTTCAAAAAATCAAAGCGTTTTTAATAGGTACTCTTTATCTATATGTCTATAAGTATGTGATAAAAAAAAAATTGTGGCATGCTTAGAAACTCTAGAAACATAAATAATGATGTCTAATGAGATGTTAAGTTCGAAATATTCTGATTTTGACAGTCAATCCCCATCCGTCCGGTGGTTCGACGATTTAATAAATGTCGGCTAAGCAAGCTTTAAGCCTCGCCAGTCATTGGCCGGATCATAACCAAAAATCTTCAGTAACTCAAAGCCGAGTCATGGTTCAACGTGAAAAACGACCTCCATTAAGGAAGTGAATACATTTAAAATAATCGGCTTAGTCGTCCGACGTTGACGTATATTCGTACTTATCTTACGGAGATACCGGCACAGATATCCCGAACTAATCCCTTACACAAACATCTGAAAAAGACTCGGCACTCCTTGTACGGATGATCCGAGTAATTGAATGGCCCAACCGGCTTCGTCTTGAACAAAAGTGCCTAATAATTTATGCCTATAATCTGACGCGCGCCTCGTACACTGTAGTTTTATTCGTTTTTCGTATTGGAACTTCGTTTCCCTTTGTTGAATTCAGATATTAACTCTACAATAGCAGTGACAGTCACAATATTACCCACATGCGCGTTCTTTATCCAAATCTTTATTCGCTGTGTAGCTCTTTCACTCCGCTTTCAAGGCGGGATTAGCTGTACATAGAAATTGGAATTTATGCTTTTAAATAATGCAAGAGCTGCGGTGTGACCATATTCACATTTGTCTCCCGTTGTTGGAGTTCTGCGATAACTTTACCCGTCTCCCATAAACACTCTCCGGTGTAAAATCTGTCAATGATTTGTAACTTTCTAAGCGATACAGTATTGTACGGAAACATTTAATCGAAAACGGCAGTCACGACTCACATGAATGGAAATCTGAAGTTTTGGATATTTTATTATCTAATATTATGCATGTAATAAGAATATAATCCATCGGTTGCTACGAAAATATAATATATGAAAAGTCCTTTAAGTTTAAAATATCTGTATGACATTAAGTTGTATAAATTTGAAATACTAAGTATGTTTGGGATATAGAAAGATACTAGGATTATACAATCACGGGTGTTTAATCGAGACACATAAACCTATCCGTCTATCTTTAAACATACCTGTAAAAACATAATTCATCGTAATGAAAAGTAAGATAAATATGATCGAAAGTTTTGATAACAAGATGAAAATGCTCCAAGGCAAGATAAATTAGAGTCAAATTCTATGAAGTCCGTAAAAATATCTTCTTTGTGAAAGTCAATTCCGTTTGCGAAGGTAATACCACAGAATCAAATTCCAGAAATAATTGTACAAGTACAAATTAAAAGTTCATTACAAGTTTACTTTATTAGATTTCAAATATTTCTACTGGAAAATTATTATCGTAAATTGTTGTATCAAAACAAAAATCTTGTAACTATTTCTTCTACAATATGAACTATTTTATTTCTAATAAAGATATTAAAATGAGAACGGGTGAAAAAAATTATACCAAAAATAAAATTTATACGTAAAGTAATAATTTCTTAGTTCATTAAATAGCTTAGATAGAGTTGCAAAAAGATTAAATAAAAGCGAAAAAAATTGTTTATAAGGTTATTAAAAAAAAACAGCACGTTCCACGTAGACAGCCGTTCGCTACACCAGAAAATTTAGCTAAACAAAGATCAAACAAAAGTTCGCTGTACAAAAATTATGTGGACTAAAATTTATGAGATTAACCGGTGAACACGTAATGTATCAAATATACATTTGTTGGGGTGACTCAATTAATCCATATTACTTTTATCACATAACGGTGATGATGGGGCGACTTCTTATTATTTTTCTATTCCTTTATAAACCATTTTGAAAAACTTAAATTGTTATATTTTAGAATCGCATTAGCTTGGTATAACGTATTGTTATTTTATTTTTTAGTAACATATTGAAGAATTACACAAAATGTATGTGCATACAAGTTTACTGTACTTACAAGATGTCTTAAAAAAGTACTACATTTTATCAAATTTTCCTTTTTAGTACAGACTGCATGATTTTGTTTATCATAAAATTGTACACTCCAACCTCAGCATAATATGCTGATATCGTCACACGTCAACTAGATTGAGGATTTGAGTGCCGAGTCTCATGCATGAATCGTCAAGAGTCGGTCAACATAACGTTGATCCTATGAGATTATTCCTATAATAGTCATCATAAGCGAACAACGATTTGTTAGCGAACAGTCACTTGCTCTACTGTTTAAAAATCCCAGTGTACAGAGGTGTACACAGATTTAACGAATAAATAATTCGGGAGGGAAATAAGGCAAGTGTTTCTCCCGGCAATCAGTAATCAGGAAGTGTCCATTAATTTTTAAAAACTTTCTTTGAAAAGGCGCCGTGTTTACTACGACAACAGAACTTTTAATGGAATTACACAATGTTGACCCTTAAAAACGTGCGCTCCAGCCAGTTTTCTGTTACCAAATTACGATCTTACCAAATTATTCCTCAAATAATTATTATCTACAAACAATAATCTGTTTGACAACAGTAAAATATAAAATATTTATATAAAATAAAAATTCTGAAAGGTGGTAGGTTGGTTCGACTGCTTTTTGTCAAGAAATAAAAAAAAATATTTGCTTATGCTTTAAATATTTGTTAAAAACTATTTGGAAATATTTGGCAAATTATTTTAAAATGATCATTCTAAGAAACAATATTACATCGAAACAGTCAGCATTCGCACATTTTGTTACAATAAATTACAATCAAATATACACATGAGAAGTAAAATTATTCAAATCATAAGACAGATAAATGAATAATAATGAATACTATTGTATTTTATATTCCAGATATTAATAGCTAAAAATCAGTTTTACTTTGCTTTCATCGGAACTGATTTTATATTACAATATACCGCAAACGAAATGCATGACTAATTCGAATGTTAGTTACAAGATCATCGTCCCAAAAGATGAGAGATGTTTCATTTATTTATAGTCGCGTTACAAAAATAATGTTAAGGTGAACGCCGGTGACTCTTAAACAAGGCGTGAAGTGGCTTTCGAGACGTACTTCGTATGAATTATTATGAGAGACGAAATATCTCATTGGGAAGTGTTTTGATGAATGTCTCTTGTCGTCCTCACTCAGTGGTACTCAAGTTTGCTATTCCGTAGTAACATATTATTGGATAAACTGTCTTCTTGTTCTAAATTAACTAAACCGCTTATAAAAAAAAATTGCATCGAATGATTTGATGTTACGTTTTTGTTTTTTACAAAAATAAGATGTCGCTGCGTTCAAATATGTCCAACAACCAAACAAGCCTCCACGCATCCACAGCTTCTTTGGTCACAAAGGAATATTTCAATTATTTTCTTATAACAGCGGATGAATTTCCAAACCCGCATGTTTGTCGGTAAGCTAATAAAAGTAAACGTAATCAAATCGTAATCAAATTGTTATACTACTGGTTTTAGATACAAGGTCCAAAAATGCTATACGGTACGTTGGTGTGTTGGATATGATTGCGTCACTTCTGAATATTACTGTTGAGGTTATATTTATTCAAAATTTTGTCTTTTTTACATTATCTCGATAGATATCTATATTGATAGATGAAAAATTGTAGTATAAAATTTAAGAAATTCTCGTTGATCAACAGAAATTATTAATATTGAAATATGTTGAACACAGAACACCAAGTGCCAGTTCAACTATACATACTATACACACATTTATAATACACTTTTATTTACAATAAATGTTTCTGTTTCCTCGATAAAAAATTACATAGATAACATAATTAATGTGTATGTATCTAATAACTTGGAAATCTTAGAATGTAATAAATATATATTTATTGTCAAAGTTAAAAATCACAATGGGCAAACTTAATGTCTATTGCCATTCTACATCAGATGATCCTGACGATAGTAAGATTAAGTAGTAAGTGAAATATTGTGAGAAAACCGGCATACCTGAGATTTCTCCATAATGTGTTCAAAGATCTGTGAAATCTTTAACCCCTATCACTGTGAGACTATTGTTTCCCAGCAGTGGGTTAATTATGGGTAGCAATTATCATTTAATCTTATATCTATTTTTTTTATGGTAACAGCCAACAAATGAGCAGACGAGCCACCTGATGATAAGTGATCATCGTCGCCCATGGACATCAGCAAGACCAAAGGTATCGCTGATGCGTTGTTGGAGAGGAAATGAGAAGAAGGTAAAAAAGAAGGTACAGGCTCTCAAGCCCCCAGCCGGAACACGATGAATCGTTTGGCGGCTGACTCAATCAGAAGGGTGGTAGCTAGCCAGGCAGGCTTCACGAAAAGATAATACTATCTATATAATCTTTACGCAAAGCCCTACCGCCAAGCACGCTGGCTTCCGTCGCTTCTTACGACACCCTGTTTTGCCAGCATGGGATTGGGGGGAATATTCTAGGCCGCCCCAATACGGCCAAAAACATACTCAATAGTCAGACTTTGATTTATTTTCTCGAATATATAAACATGAATTATATTGCTTGCAAAGCGCAAGGTTGAGAATCGTTATTATATTGTGCTGGTAGCAATAAGTGTACAAATAATACGATCAAGATGACAGTTCTCATAGGAACGTGGCTGAAGTGCCTACCTGTTCGAGTGGCAATGGAATTTAAATTTTAATTCAATATTTGTTTGTAATGCACTTTTAATGCTTTGTGATTGTTTATCAATGTCAAAAGGCTTATAAGCTGATCTATGAAATAGGAAAAGTAAAAGTATTGCCTTTTAACACAACTACAAATATGTAGCTAGTGCATGTTCATTTTTGTAATAACATTATTAAATTATAATAAATAATACGTACTAATAAAATTATATTAAATTATAAGTTATGGAAAATTATTATAAATCAGCCCCAATATACATTAATGAAAATAAATGCGTGTATACTTTCCTTGAACAACATTTTTTAATATCTTTTGACACCTACTCTATTTTCGTTGCGTAAGAATGAAGCTGTATTTCAGTGACTATTTTTACAACAGAGTACGCATTAGTATTAGGCAGATCGATTAACACAAATCGTTTTAAGTGACTTCTAAAGCGAGTGAGCTTCAAAGTACGTCGTTTTACCACGCGCGTGCATTAACAGCGTTCCCGGCGCCCGCGCATGTAGAAACGTTTAGAAGCTCTTCAACGCGCGCCGTCGACTCTGACGAATTAAGTTATTAACGCTTCTAACAGCTGCTCTACACAAATCAAAGTGGCCAGCACTACGAAAGCTCTTCCCCTCACTATTCTTTACGACTGTTTTACGGCCCCTTTCATATATAACTTTCCGTTCCGACACCTTTCGAATGCCCGATTGTTTCCACGACAAAATAAATTAATACAAGCCAGTCGTAAACGCGTCTATTTACACCGTATCCTGAGATATCCTTGATTACTGTTTGAAGCGCCCGGAAGCGGTATTCTTCGTACTGTTTGATGTTCACTGATCCTTAATAAATGATTTTAAATTATATAACTGTCACAGCAGTGGAAGCGTTTATAATCCTGGCGATGGGACGTAAAGGCTGAACCTTTGATGTGCTTGCAACGCAAAATTTCCAAACTGGCGATGGCTCGAACATCTGAGCAAGTCAGCAATATTTCTAGAAACAAATTATTTTCCAGTGTAATATCGTTGCCCTTCCCACCTTGTTACCACCGTAGTGAAGCCGCTGAGCGGTTATAAATTATTTAGAGTTTCCACGCGAACGCTATGTATTTGTCACGCTGGGCCAAGGTGTATTAAGATATTACTTCTTTTTCCCAGGGGTCTCGTTACAGACCGGCGCGTGTAAGCGATACATCAAATTTCATTCGTAAAAGCGAGAAAATTTACAAAGTAAGTATTTCAAAAATAAAGTTCTATTTTTAAAAAGAATATAAGGGCTTCTTTCATACGATTTGTTAGCTTTCAACTCCTTGTAGAGGGATTCTCTTAATTTCATTGGAAGTAAATACTCCGTGGGAAAGAGCTGAGGAGCGATTCGCTAAAAAGGTTGTTTTGATGGTAGTTACATTAAGGTAATTGGTGTACGGCTGCGAAATATTTTTATAGCCCATCGCGGCGCTCGTTTCGGCCTGCGCTGAGCCAACCGGTGTCAGTCTAAGCCGCCGGCCAAATTTAATACGGTATAGGATGTTAATGGAACGAATTCAAGTATCCACCGGATAAATTGGCTCTCAAAATTTATAGAACAACAAACCGACAAATGTATGTATTTAAATTGCCACTCCGGTTTTAACGATACCTTGTCACGGGTCTATAGAACTTGTTATACATGTATATTGAAATAATCTAGTTCCCACGTATAATTTACGAGTGGAATATATAGCGTGCGTGCGTAAAGTAAGGTAGATGTGTAGTAAACATTGGTAAAATAAAAGAATGTTTACATAAAACGATAAAGTAAAATATTACAAGCTAATTAGATAAGAATGTAAAGTTTATCTTTATTGTAATGACCGCGGCCACGGTCCATGTAAGTGTGTCAAAGTGTGTGTAACTATATATAAGTTTAAAATCATACAAAGATTATCTTGAAGTTATAAAAACATTGTCTAAAATATACACAAAAAAATTAATGTGGAACTTACAAAATGACATTGCGTACGATATTACGAAGTCATTTAGGCGTAAAATGGGATAAAATCCGTCAACACCCATCTGCAGTGGCAATTGTCGCCCGCACGCCGACCATAGTTCAATTTACTCACAATGAAGCTAATATAATAAAGTCATCGCGGGCTGCTGGCTCCATAATAATTTTCATTACGGGTTAAAGAAATTCTATGTAGATCGTATCTCGGGCGTGCCCGAGAGGAAACTGAGACGCGATTATTAAAAATGAAAAAGCACATGTGGCCCGATGCGTATCGCAGCCAGTTAATTGCTTTTGACACGCAGCATATGATTCAATTATCATATGATTTATACAGCCAAGTAGGGGGTTCGCCAGCTTATTCGAACGTTAACTAACGTATTATTTTGGACGGATCGCGTTCCCGACAGATGGCAGGCAAATTCTCGCAGCGGCGACGGTTTTTTTGTCAACTCGTCTTGTTAGCCCGTTACCTATTTGTGTGGTCGTAGACATCTAGATTTTTGATTTACAATTTAATACAGTTTTCTGGCAAATACAACCCAACCCCTTAATTAAATCTAACCTGTTCTTTAATGCAGCTGATTATTATATATTTGTATGTTAACAAAGTTTTAATACAATAAATTACTTTAAACATCGGCAGAATTGAAAGGTAGCCGGCTGTATTTTGATGTTTTAATTACAATAAATCCTATCATTATCGCGAGTCACATCTCAGAAGCTGACGTTGTTCACATACAAAAACTGTTTTAATTGCTTAACTCGAAACCTCTCTGACCACATAATTCACTGAATAACCGCGTTCACACTAAACTTAATCTGAGCTTTGATAGATGCTGCGGGCGTTTGAACCTGTTAGTAATAAATACTAATTACGTGTAATATCATTCATAATGATAACATCGACGGTCGAAATACCAAGTCCAAATGCCGCTGTGAATTTAAAATGTAAATTCTGTTTCTAGGCGCAGGTATAAAACCGGACACGGAATTAAACATCAAAAGAAAAAGATTTAAGTAATGTTTAAAAATGATTCCTTCTGTGAAGGTTACAAACCATATTTTCTGGTATTTAAATATGAATAATTTAATAATAATACTTAAAAAGTAAATAATAATAATAACAATTAGGTCACCAACTTCGTTATCTATATATATAATAAAATTTTAACTGATGGCTTTCTGTACATGAAGGATATTTATGAGAAAAACAATAGTTATAAGAATGTTTGGCTGTTTATCTCTTTGTGTGTGTGTGTTTGTTAGTGCACGGTAATCTTAGGAAATGCTTAACCGACATAGTTTTCGTTTTCGTTCGTTTCATTGCAATCCAATAATAAATAAAAAAGTTATGAATAAATCTAAAACAACCCAGGTGCTTTTTCTATGAGTAAGTGATAAGTTTTCTGAAGCGTTTGCTAGTTATTAATAATTTTGAACATGTAATAAAATGGAATGAGATGGATGAAATGGAATAAAATTTATCTGAAGTTGATTTTTACAAACACTTCGAAATCAAACTACGCCATCATTTCAACAAACCCTCTCCGTGAGTAGTCTGGGAAGAAGAAACCCCCAAGGATATTTTCCTACTCACAATTACAGAAAGCAACCACATATGGCTATACATTTAACTAATGTTCAAGCAGTCTTGTGTAAAATAATCATTAACTAAAATAAAATATTCTCCGGACACACACACACGCAAGAACTCAAGGAATTAAAATAAAATACTTCATTCATTTAATACGTAACACTTGAAGGAGATAAATAAATAATATTGATTTTGAAGAACTTTATGATTTATATGATAATGATCAGAAATTAAATGAAATTCGGAAACACAGCAACCTATGATAAATGAACTATTAAATAATACTTACTACTATCGTCATAATTTATCGTCCTGTCATATAATAAAAAGAAAAAACTAAGAAACACTTTAAAACATTAATGACTAAGGTTTGAAAACTTGAACGAGACCAAAATCTTGTGTATGGGTACTACATGTTACAATGTCTCAACCGACTTAAACGACTTAACTCATCACTACACTTCGCGACATGCACTTTACTCAAAACAAATTATCGTAAACCAAAAAATGTTATCCGTAGAAATAATGTCATTACCATACCTAACATACTAAATCTTTCGTGACGCGTACTGGTCTTATGGGCTTATTTATCGTCGTCGCCCGTTTGGGGCGAACCGTTTTATAAATATTATCACACTCTAAGTCATCAACAAACGTGAGAAGATAGCCGTTGACCCGATTCGTGATATTTGTCTCATTTCGAGGATTAAATTTGATCGCTTCTGAACGGCAATGTCTTGTGTTTGTCGAATGTGTCTTTACTGTAAATAGCGCAGTTGGTTTGAGGATCTTCCGAACATCTTACAATAATTAGACCCGGCTCGAAAAAGCGCTCGTTTTAAGAGCCCTTGAGTGACAAAAGAGGACTTATTGCCTGCTTCCTTTTAAAGGATCTCCATCTGATTCTAAGGACAAATCAGTGACATAACCAATGTCATTGCAGCCGTGAGTATCGTGATTTTAAGCGAACGCAGTATTTTAAGTTTATGTAGATATAGAAAATACAACTAATCGATAAAAAAACATACTTAAAAATAAGAGATAATGATGATATTACAATAATACACTAGTATTTGTAAGGTATTTTACTAACTAAACTAAAATAAACTTTACAGATTCAAAAATAAAAGTAGTTTAAAATACCTTCATTCATCGTGACCCCACAACAATGAAGTAACAAAGTCATTTAATAGTGCAGTGTCTTGGCGGGGTTCCCACATTTGCCACCACATGGCTCGCATTAAAACATCTCCCCGATACAGCGCCATATTCAATAAATCCGGATTACTTCGTACTGATATATGGACACCGGCAGAAAACTAGCAACTTTTAAGGCTGTTTCAAAACAGTTCTATTTTTCTAAGACACAGGGTTGACTATACAATAAATCGCGTAACGATTCAATATTGTTCTTTTTAAGCATCGAGGAAGTGCGTGTTATTGCAGCTTATATTTCGTAGTTGCCCGCTGAGACTCGAAGCACCCGCCCGTTTTTTTGTGACAGACCAACCGAATACCATAAATAATAGGTAGGGGTTCCTGAAGCATGCGAGCTTTGTAATAAATTCGATGCTCTTTTGGTAGCAAAGAAACAGTCCATCTACGATTGAATTATGGCGATCAGTTAAGCCGGGTAACGCCGCAGGAATCCAGAGCTCCTTTTAATTTTCTCGCAAATCTCTTTGCATCTGTATCATCTTTTCTTGCACTGCTATGTCACGTTTGTGTGTGAGATTCACAACAATGCTATTTTGTTCGTTTTATTCCGACACACATCCGTCCCGAGCTGAGTAGTGTATCGTGTTACGTAGTGTTCCCGGCCATTTGAAAAAGACAACACGCAGATGGTACATCCGTATTGGTTTTCTCTTAAAATACGGAACTTTTAAATCACATGGGACCGTCTATATTTCCTTCCCAACTAAGACAAAGGAATGTATCTGTAACTTACGGATCTAAACTAAGATAGATTAGTACCGGTCGTCTAGGGACTTGAACAGGACGAGTCGTCTTTGCGTGCAGTGTCAGGGCCCATTGTTGTTAACAAATGTCTTGTTTTCAAAATAAAAATATTATCTATATAAAATGGAAGAAAAGGAATTAATATGAGAACCCGGTACTGCCAGCTGAATGAAGGTGACTTCAACACATTCCTTAGCTATGCAGAACAATGCTCATTTAAATTATCTTGCCGTGTTTAATACACAAACTAGAATTGATCTTAGCAGAATAAAGAATATTGACTTCTATCTGCTACGTATAAAATTAGTATAATAACTTGTCATACCTCGTTCCTTGTATTGATCGTACAACACACAAAGTTAGCACCGTTAATTGCGATCATAGGATGAATGGGTGACCGTTGCTGGGAAGTATTAAAACCTCTTCCACGGTACGAATGGTAGGTATATTGAGCAATCAGTCCTGATTGTTATCATTTAATAGCTGTATCGTAATATCGTTAAGTATCGTCGGGAAACCTTGCATGACATAGGAAATTCTGTCAATGTGCTTGTTGGCTGAGTTCTCCAACTGAAATTCAACAGATTAGCGGAGGAGCTCCATTAATATATATTTGAGGTAACCAGAGTACCAAAGAGACCATTTACTTAATGGATATAGATAAAAAACAAGAAACAAAAGTGCCTCCAACGTTATATACTTTTTGGAGACAGTAGTATGAGCATTAGTTCCAATTGGCGCTTAGTATTATAGCTTCATTCATACAATTATACGTATACATTTCTTAATTTCTAATATTTAACTACTAGGACTTTAATATTGCAAGTCCTTTCTGCTAATAGGCATTCAATAGTCTTAATTCGTTGAAAATTAACTTCATGTCAACTTACACATAAGTATTCTTATGTCCATGCGACAACTCATGTTATTATTTCCGGCGGTTCTGAAATCGTTGATAGATATATGCATCGGTAACATTTAAAGAGCCTTTTATTTTAATACCTGTCACCGACGGGAGCGGCGCGATAGAGTTACACTCGGGCAGCGCGTCCCACAACCGCCTGCACATCGCGAGTGCCTCTCAAATTACCCCCGGATAAGTCAATCATTGGACACGTCCACGTTTGCCCAAAATAAAACACTGTTCGAATGTTGCGTGTGGCGCTCCCAGCATAATGCGTTGCGACAGCCGACATGTTTTGTGCGAGAAAATAAAATTGATGGCACAGGGACCGCTCCAGACTTAAATAGCTCGCTATTCGTGTTCAAGCTAAACGCTTTTGTCTATTTTATAACTGGCGTCATGTCTCCCCGCTCCGTTTCCATTCCTTTTGTTTTCATTTTCATGTAACATATTAGTTTTCGCTACGAGCAGTTGAGTCGGAAATTGCTCCATCACAAAAGACAGTTGACGCAACCCTCTATTAATACGATTGTCGCTTTAACTAGTTTAGCAGTTAAAATGTCGAAAGGGATAGGAAGTAATTGAACAAGTGGTAGCGTAGTCGAAACCTTCAGCGGTCTAATTTCCTGCCCTGGCCGCAGTCTTCGCCGAGCAAATAGCTCTTTGCAAATCAAACAAGGGACCGTCTGGCGAGTCCACATATCAACTTCGTATTGTTTCTCTCCCATTCGGGCTAACCAGAGGCGTTTTCGATTATCCGCCTTCGGGAGAACAATGCCTGAGACCGCAGAACCGAGTCAATTACATAGTTCAACAACTCAGCCCTTATAACTTTCATGGTCCACCATCGGAATACAGAAAAGGGTATCTATTTTCAATACAGGGCGCGCGATGCGATTGACCCTTACGAGTGTCCGCATTGACTTTTAAATTACTAATCCTACGGGAGTAAACAAGAGCTGAGGCTTGGGGCGCGCTTGTTTACATGGTCGAGTGCACTCGCATATCTTCATTAGGCGTTGTAAAGTCGAAGGCTCTCGTTTGTTTGCTTACTCAGCACTCGTGTGGCCGCTTCGAACAACAAGGGGATGGCCGCAGCTAGCTTGAAAACGCTTGACACATATCCTTCATTTCAACCTGCAGTTGCAATTTTTCTCCAGTCCTGAAAAGCGTCATATTGTTCGTCTCTCTCGTGACTACTCGAACAAGTCTCTAAAACAGTTAAAAAGCTTATAATATCCCTGCTAGTTTGAACACTCGTTTGGTCATCGTTGTCTAACTATAAATAAACCATATCTACCAAAACAATCTCGAATAGCTGCATGTATGCACTTCGATAGAGAACAGCTAACAAACAAAACAAAGCCATTTAGGGCGCTTCATTATGCAAAACACATGCACATCAAATTGATACAATCTTAACAAAGAGAGCGTACGCACATTAATTAATTGAATTAACATTTTACTTGGGTTCCTATAAATAAGACCGGAAACAATTCGAAGCAGGGAACATAAAAATGTAGATCGTACGTAGTATAATAGAATAGGGTCTTATTTTATGAATATGGTTATCTAAACATCGGAATGGGTACCTCGAGCGGAGCGATGCGGACGTCCCGTAGGGGCCAGCGATGCGTACTTCAAATGACGGGTGCGCTCACCATTTTTATGTCAGATGCAAACATCCCAACCCTTTCGAGTTGAATGCATTACTTAATTTTTCCACGCTGAATACAAACCTACAGTAATGCAGACGTCCAAATGAATTAGCGATACAAGAGCGAGTAATCGAGAGCGCTCGGCTGCTGCTTGCTTTTGTAAGGGTTTTGCCTTTTATTGAGGTAATATAATGGTTCCACGAAACATGAAAGAGTGCTTTAATTGGTTGTTTTATGATTAATAGCATAATAATCTATGATGGTCTTGATACACTTGGGTCTACGAGGTATTTTTAACTCGTTTTGGCAGAAGTCTCACAAGTAATAGGTATGGTACTGAAACAAATAAAGGATCTTGTTTATAGTGGCAATCAAACCGGTTTTAACATTCGATACATCAGAGTTCTAAATGAATCGTCATCACGAGCAATGATTGTCCCAATGTTGGCTAGTGTGTCCTCACACTACGAGTGAGATAAGGCCTCAATCAACCATAGCAATCCTACTATGCACTTAGCACAGAAGCTGACTTCAGATACCCTTAAGAACAATACGGAGAATTCTCTTGTATGAATGTTTTCTCACGATAACTTATATGTGTGTAATAATTTTACAAAATCAGGCATACATCTCCAGGTAACGCACCAACATCTCGTGCAAACGTCACGATTATCTCTACCGGGGTGACAGGAAAAATATTCAATATTTGTCGATTCTCTCTAATGAGATTTAACACTGATAGACATAACGAGTTTGGTCATCTCATGTTTTGTTTCAAGCAGTTTTCGTGTCATTCTCATTAAAAGTTGTAATGGCGCGTTGGAAATACACGGGGGTTATTGTGTAATGAAAGTTAATATTGGTTCTATCAAATTTTATATTTTTTTATTTATGTGTTAATATCACTAAACTATTTAGTATGTTAACTATTTAGTTGCTATGACGCCTTTGATAAGTGTAAGCATATACATACTATGCTTATATAAAAATCATGAAAACAACGTTGTCCCGATTACATATTTGTAAAAAAAAACTTTGTTTATTCTGTGTATAAGTCATATTGAAAAATAAGGAATATTTTCTGAATCGTTTACGTTTTAATTTATAGGTTATATTTGACAGGTTATAGTATAGGTTATATTTAATTTTGTATTAATTTATAAGCAAATACACACAGACGAAAAACGTTGTTATAGTAATCATATCATACAAATATTTCAGTAAGAGATTACATCAAATTAAATTATAATTATTTCCCCATAGTATGCTTGATATAAGTTAATAAATGACATTAAACCTCCTAAGGTAATAAGAATTATCCTAACGTCTCAATTCCAGAATCGGCTAGGATATCAATCGTTTATGCGTATAAACAATACAATGCATGGCAATGTACATACGAAGATAGACACTAATTGTACTGATGTCACAACAATCAAAATCCCTTTTTTGTCGCGACATTTTTTTGTGTCTGTAATGGAAACATTAAAATGTTATTAATGCGATGGTTACAGTTAGAAATAAAATCGGAGGCAGCTTTTAGCGGCATGAAAGCGATTCTCCCGCTCCGTTGATTATTAATGAGACCAAATTTTTATTAATGACTATTGATACAAAAAAAACGCCTATTGCGTCTGTTAAACTGCCGTGACCGATGCGTACTCAGCAGCGATCCCTTTTGTCCTACAAAATATTTGTGTTCGGGTTGATTTTTTGCCTCGGGAACTCACAATAACAACCCGCTTACCTGAATCAAAACCATCCATCACACGTCATGACTAGTAATCATTTGCTTTATGACGCTGACGTCTTTATTTGCAAACATTGCTAGCAAAAATATTGACTACCATTAAAGGCTGTCGTAAATCATAATATGAGTAACGTCTTGCACATAGAACTCTTGGCATAAAGTACGGCGTTCGTATTGTAATATGACGAAATAATTTAATGTTCTACATAAAATCATCGTAACTCTTAGTTTTAGGTTGGTTAAAGAAAGGACATAGGGGGCTGAGAATCTCCATGTTTTTGCAACCAAACACAATGACTTACGCTATATAAATGCATAAGCTGTATTAAGTCGTATTGTATTGTGCTTACTGCACATAATCACGTATAGGGTTTTGATGTTAGCTTGTAGAGCGTCCGTATCATCCAATATGCAGATTAGGGAATGGATACCGCCCAGTATGATTCACAACGTGTACCCAACACATGTAGGATAGAAATAATAATTGTTTAACTAACTCACTAAAGTTGTAAGGAGTGAATTCAAAATAAATCCTTATAAAAATAATAAAAAGTAGATTTTGCGCTTAATATAGAATGACATAATATGTTATGTACAGTGAAATTTGACTTCAGCGGCTGAAGTATTTTAAAATGTACATTGTTACTACGACGGACCAATGACAACGAAATTATTGCATTTATAAATTAATAAACTAGACGTACAAACATTCACTTAAATATTACATTGTTTTGGTATTTATTACGAAGTCCGATACAGTCCTTAACTACAAGCCAAATAATTGTTGACCTGGCAAGCTGCCCACTACGAAAATGTTGTTTAACTCTATTATACTATGATAATGTCATCATTTCACATAAAACAGCGATATATGCGCAGAGAAGTTTATTGTTGGCTAGTGAATTCTTCTGAAGCTTTTAAAAATGTCGTTACGTATTCAACGGGTTCTGTTGTTCGGAATACTAACTAGACTAAGGGCATTTATTTTTGGTGAAAAGATTCCACCTATTCCTGAGTCCAAGCCACGCTTGTGATACACTTTAATGAGTGAGGACATTGCGCAAGGTCCTGCCTGATGGAGGTAGCTTGGCTTTGTACTATTTAGTGAAATCCAAATGATGATGTGACTGGCTGGTTAAAAAAAGTGCACTTCTAAATATTAATTGTGATATTCTTTTTAACGTGTTTAAGTTACAATACTGGTTTTATGAATTTTATTTACAGTTCCACACACGGGAACTCTTTTCTATGATGTTGCAGATGTACCAATACGGACGATGGTAACCACTTACCGTCACGTGACTTGTCTGCTCATTTTCCGGCTGGTAATATAAAAAAGGAGTGGGTAATGTCCTATACAACGATTTCTGCATAGTCACCACGAAAAGTAATAGAGGTAACTTTAACAATGTATCAATACTTATTATATCGATGATACATCGAGGCTGAAATTCGTCATGGATTTCTTACATAGTTTATTTATTATTCTGGTTCACTTCTCAATTTAAAATTTTGTACAGTCATAATAACGATAATTTTTTTTATGATGATTGAAAATACATTTCAAATGACTTACCTAGAAATCGTAGAAAAATTAATACGAATGGATACTGCGAGTAAATAGTTATTAACATCGCATATCATCGCGGATATCATATATTTAAACTGTAGTGAATACTCACCTTTATTTCCAATCGTGCCCGTGACCTGTAATCTATCCATCTATTTAATGAGATCGAAACATGGGTATAATATAGTATAAAAATCTGAGTACTAATTACAATGTACAAGTAAAGAAATGAAAAATGATTAGTTATAAATGATTATGATTTCCAACAATTAACATTTGAGCTGTTATACACCTAAGACTGGGGGAAGACAAATTTAATATATCATTCTAAAGTACATCACGTCTCCAGTAAGTGTACGAGTGTCTTTAGTAATTTACCATTTGAACGACGTCTTTCATCAACCTTCCTTACTCCCAAAATTATTAAGGCTATTAGACTTTGAAAATATACGTAACACAACGTCTCAACCGAAGTATCCACGCACCTTCCATTGAAATCCAAGGTCCTTCAGTGTAAAAATAAACGAAAAATAGTCCCGTACACACATACCGTACGGAACCAAATGACACATAAGTCCGATTCCAGCATGACAGGTTCCTTTATAAAGATACATTGATAATGATAAAAAAATGTTAACACGAGTTCCAAATCTAAACAAATAATGTCATTTACATCCGGTTACTTATAAGACGAGTCTATTGTGTGACAAAATTCGAAATAAACACTCCTGCCTTAAAGCTGGATTCGATACATAAAGTTTTAAATAAATGTGCATATCATTACACTAACAAGAACGTACGCTGTGCGGGCGAGCGAGTGTGTGGTCTCGTTCGGGCGTTCGATATTCAAAGAATATAACAATTTTTTTTTTTTTTTCATTCACTATAATAGCCAACAAGCTGAACAGCTAGTGAGCCATTTAAGTCATTCCGATCATTAGCGAGAGATCCAAATTTTGGTGTGGAGCCTGTAATTAATTAACGGCTATCAAGCGTAATGGTAGATATTATTTTGATTGTTGCCTCGGGAGATACTTTGAACAACCCGTTGCTTATTCTCTATCGTTTTTTATTACAGCAATATACTAATAAATGAATGGCTGTGCCAAGGAAATTGGAGATGAAAATATTTAATTGTTACCTGTTTTAAAATATGGAGTTCGACGTTTATTAAACTTTATTTAAATCAAAGATTGAAATACTCAGTGACTCAGTTAGGTACAATCCTTTTGCAGAATTGCAAGGAATAGGTTTCTCCTTACAAATTAATAGGTACGAAGCGCACTCTACCACAGTGAGGTATTTTAGCCCTGTCACGGTATAACAACAAACGCGAATGTCAAGACTTTCTGGACTTCCCAGAACATCAACAATATAGGATATATACTCGTAGCATAATGAACCTATCGAAGCAAGAAAGCAGTCATGAAAACTTGACACCAAAGTTCATCAATCCACATTCTGACCGATGGCGAAATTACCGAATTATATCCATCTAGTTGCAATACGTTAGATGATCCAATGATCCTATCAATTATAATTTTGTTTCCAGGTGGACTATGGACGATTTACAACAATAGACCGGAAGCAATGGTGCTTGGAAGAAGTCTGAGTGGGCGAGTAAAAAATTACCATTGAAATAGTAACAATTGGCCTTGAATTATACATTATAGTGATATGACTAGACAGAACTGACGTATCCATTGCACGATTGTAATGTCATTGTTTATTCATAACAGTTTACTTGCATAATAAAACAATACATTCTTATTACTTACAAGGATATTTATGACTCTCACGTCTATTTGAATCATCATATTAAATTAAAATTTGAATCATACGACAAAGTAATTTTGAACTTAAAAAATGCTTCCATAATTTCAATATTTTCTAACCTTAAACAGCACATTCTTTTAGGTAATAGAAACATAATATTACTAGATATTCCTTCAAAGTCCTACCCAAGCACATGCCATTTTTAGGAATACGATATTCTGTGATTCATGATAACTAATGAATATATCTCTATTTTCATCTCGGTGTTTCTGAGCAGTACTGTATTTTTAATAAATCATGGTTAAACTAACACACTTTTAAATTGATAGATAGTTTACTGCTGATTCTTCTACCCTCACACCACATAATGGACCAGTCATAAATTAAAAGCACCAATTATAGAATACTTAAACATTTAATATTGGTATGTATTAGGGATGTTATGGATATGATATTTCGGATCCGGATATGGATACGGATATATGAATCATATTTTACCGGT
>DWPT01000030.1:0-37240 GCA_018251895.1 Agathymus mariae mariae
CTAAGCTACAACTTTATAATGTTCATCCACTAGTTAAATTAAAAAGGTCTATTGTTAACATTAAAGTATTTTCAACATGTCTATCAGTAGTACCGTAAACGAAAGGGACTGTCGAATCGTATATCGAAGTGATAAGGTTTATGTTTGAATCGTTGTTTGTTTTATTTGTAAAAGGGTCATGAAGGGATGAGACGAGACCCTTGCCAGGGACGCGTAACGACCCATTGAAATACAGCTCGGTGATGATAATTTTATTCACTGCATTGAAATGTTTATAATGTAATTCATAACCAAATGTCGTTGACCACTTGTATCCGCTATTCTTCATTTCTCGGTAATTCGTTAACAATGTTGTTACTGTGAGTATTTGCTGTATTTGTTTTTCTATTGTTATGTTAATGTTTGTTTATAAATGTTATTGTGTAAGTTACATTAAAAAATAATTTAGTTTTTGTAAAATATCACTTGCTTCGCCGAACGGCAAAATCGTGAGAAAACCTGCTTACTTGAGAGTTCTTCGTAATGTTCTCAAAGGTATGCGAACTCTGCCGACCTGCACTTGGCCAGCATTGCATTGCCTGGACGTTTCCCATTGGGAGGAGATTCTAACCTGGCTGTGGGACGGTACGGGTTGTAATATTGGTCTACTGAAATAATTACAATAATACTTTATATATTAACGTTGTCAGTATGGAACGTTGGCAGAATTAAGAATTATAAGGTTGTTTAGACGTGTCAATAAATTACCGGCAAAAAAACTTAGATTGCGAAACAAATTCCATAATGTAATTTGTCTTGGTAACGCTTTGATGCAGGGTGAAACTGTGCGATTTTCATTAAATATTTTTCTGTAAAATATGTGCTCAGTAGTTTATTTCGCCGTTTTCGTCTTTCTCAATGTAAAATCACTTTTTCGAAGCGGCAGTAGAAATAAAAAATGACGTGCATAAGTAAACTTTACAAAATACCTAAACAGTAAAAAATACAAACATCTTATTTATCTATCAAACATTTATCTAACAAATGCATGTGATTTGTCTCTTTAATAATAAAGGAGATAAATATAAAAACTAATATCATATGTTATTTACTATTATAACAATAAAATACCTTCGATATTTGTGATGTAAACTCAACATTCGATTTGGTTGATTTAACTAGATTTGTGCAATGTATATTTAACACTTAGGACGACTTAAAATAATTAGTTACATATTGATCTTAAAGATATTCCATTTACGTGTAAGTAGTAAATTGCTAACTGTTTATATGAAAGCTGTTAAAAATCACTAAGTTTGCTTAGTTGTACATTTTTAACGCAAGTGACAACAAAGATATAACATAATGAGCGAAAACACACTGATTAATTGTCCTATCATTCGTTGGCAAAAATCAGTTTCGCACTGCCTCAACAGTGAACCACGTTAATAATATGAATAGAACTTTATAATTTTACTTTAAAACACTCCACCAGTTGACCTGCTTAGTGTCAGCTATCCAGTGGTACGGCCACCGCTGACTCGTTGGCATTTAAGGCGCACTTGCGTGATAGTTGAATCAGGAATGTTTAGAGGCTTCGAAACTGCTGACCGGGGGCTTAAAATAATGAGATGAGACGAGGCATTTTAATCGCTTTAAAGTTCAAGGGACTTAGTTCTTTCTTTGTTCTGATGTTTCATGGTATCGTACGACCGATTTATATTCAGTAGGGGAGTATTTGTTGTGCTTGTCTACTTGTCTGAGATTAAGGTTTGTAATGTAGAATATGCACTAAGTAGTTGGGCAGTAAAGTAAATTCATTACAGATATATGACAATATGGTTTGGCAGTGTCTGCGTTGGGATATACTTTATCGCAGGGGACATGAGCACGTTACGCTATTTCCCCCATTTTTGTGATTTTTACTGATATTTCTATACAGTTGCACGAGACGAGGTGACATTATAGGTTGAACAGGCGATGTAGTGTCGCTGGAGGATTTTTGTGTTTTATGTTTTTAAAAAACTAAAAATCGTAGGTACTCGATACCGTTAAATACATCCGTAATAAAAGGTAAATCTTTAGTCATATGAACACGTCATATTGTGACCTTAGAAACGGCAAAAGTCGAGAACAAATTTTTATATGTCTATATCAACCCCTTAACTTCCATGCATCAAATAAAATTTATTCAAAAAACTTATTCCGTAAACAAAACACACAAGATAACATATAGATGGCGTTATCCGTGAAATATTAATTTTAATTCGGGTATAAACAACAAGACCACCCAAGGCGTTCGGCGGCGGGGGGTCGGTCTCCCCTTATTGACAATTCGGAAGGTTAACCGCCAGCTGGAACACCTGTGATACGACTAAACGATTATCGGTCTATTGTGTGCTGGATTTACGGCGCATTATCGCGTGAGGCGGACGGATTAGAATAATCGCCTTATCGAGATTAGCCAGTTGCGTTGTGTTGTTTACTTTCTAATAAGTCGTTCACTTGTTAGAATTATCAGAGCTTTGTTATTCGATTGGCTTATCCTTGTACATGTTATTTTACTGTAGCAGTCCCTAATGCATACGAACGGTATATCGCAAACACTGACAGTACGTATACTAATGTATATAGGGTGCTGGTTTTGTGAATTTGTGTATACGCGGCGGGTTATCTTCGAAACTACGGCATCTATTTGAAAAATTCTTTTACGGTTTGAAGGGTACGTCATTCCGGAGCTACATACATCGTGCTGTATATCATGTATATAAATAAGCTATAGTCGTGTTGGTAATCACTTTGTTTTATACTATTCAGTGATTAGTACGGATTATACGTACACAATGAATTTACAGTACAGAACGCAATATCTGAACATAAATTGACATTTATGTAAATTATTATTTCAATATGTCTGATATATTAAAATGTTGATAAGTATGTCATATATTAACTCTTTTGATGCGTATCGTGATGATTGCTCAATTCATAATTTAATTTTGAATTGAAATCAAATTGGATTAAACGTTCGTTTAGTGACAGATGAGTCGTCAAGTGGATACTTAAATTTTGTATGAACAAAACACCAAAAAAAAAATATAGAAAATATTGTCCTTGCTCTATATATACCAATAAATCCATCTATTAGCGAGATATAACAAACTACACAGTATAACAAACTCCATAGTAAACTGCATAGTATAAAAAAATATAATAAGTAGGCATTGATATTTACACCGTCCATTTTTATATATATAGATTATATAGAAATATACGTCGTACTCGTGATAAAAGATATAATGATGTACATTGCTAAATGTTGTATGCCGACTGATGCTTTTTTAAGTATTATAATTTAACGCAGCAATTCGTATGCATAATTCGCAATGAAAACGCAGCATCATAGATGTCAATGACCGCGTTTGCTATGTGGGCATGAGGTTTATGAATACCTCTTTATATTTTACGTGTATTTTTTATTGAAACGAGCAGATCATACGCCTCTTAATACGTGATCACCGACGCGTTGCAGGCTCTCCTGCACTGTAATTATTTGTGTCGTGGAAATGTACCCTCGGCGTGATTTGAGAGGCCACGAAAGTATATAAACCTGCAAAATATGTCTTTGGCAAGTTCTAAATTAAACGTCTGAAGTACCTGAAGCAAGGTTACGGATTTCATAAATATCATATCAACTCCATTATTCTTATTTAAACATATAATAGTTGTTGCGTCTATTAGTTGTCGTGTGAAACTTTTTTTTTTACACATCTGTGGTGAAATTACAATCTGATAGGTGGAGCTAGTGTTTATGTAAATTCTTGTTTAAATCGAAATTATTCATTTGAATATGTTGCAGAATAACATTTGCTATTATATAAATAGAGATAGTTAGTTTATCATGAAAATAACTTTATTTTCAACGTCGTTTTCAACAAAAAATATTTTAACCAAATTTTTATTTACTACGTTCTTGGTTAACAAGGCCCCGTTCGCTCTTGACCAGTGTTTTTAATTATACATTTTCTCTTAACAAGGGATTCAAAGAGCTTTTTATGACACAACAAAGCAAACAAATATTTTCAGTCAGTCGGACAATATCTCTTTGAAAATAAAAAAAAAAGAAAATTAATAATCCCGTCCTCGCTCGTCTTTATTCTTTGTAGTTTTGAAATGTTTGTTCTTTGTTCACGGTTTTTGGTTTAATTGACCTCTGCGCCTTTCACCTTATATAATCCCATTATGTTTTCCACTGAGCCAGCTGAGTTAGAACCGCGAGCTTATCGAGTGATTCTAAATTTGAATATCGTTCAGTGTAAGTGATTCAAAGGGCACAAGAAACGTAATTCTATATCATAAGAAACATAATTCTATATAATAAATTCTGTATAAGTAAGCTAGAAAATAAATATAGTAAGAGAAACGGTTGGATCTGACAATCACTGGGAGCATCACGACGGGTCAGCTGAAGAAAGTTTGCAAACTTTATTACTCACGACGCACCACCACCGTCTCTACCACCATCATCATCATCATTTTAAAGTCAGTAGAATCAATTACTAACAGAGTGCGCAACATCAGTTTTCGAGGTAGACCGATGGAGGCTCTGTTTCATTGATACAATGAATTACCATTAGGACGAATAATTACTGTTTTAAGTTATCGGGATGGAGGGAATATAATTCTCGTACGGAGTTCTTTATGATTTTGAATGTCTATGATTTTGCTGACCGACTGACCGAAATTGAAACAGCTTTGCAAGCAATTGGATAAATATTATTTAATTTATTTTTGTTGTACGTAACAGTCTCTCCATATTTAAAAACTCTGATCATACTGCTACATGATAAACGGAATCATCGTGTCTGTAAAGCCCAATTGGTAGCGGCATAAAAAAAAACTGCGGGGACGCGAAAAATGACAAAATTAAAGCATATATTATAGCACGGGTTTCAACACATAGAACGATTTACCAATAAATTCTAATGAATATTTATATAATAATGATAATAACAAATTAATTAATTTAACAAATTGTGTATGAAAAATTAACAAAACGTCCGATGTAAACGATTATCAATTACTTCCGTTTCTATTACTACTTGGAGGCGCGTGTATACCGTTAGTATTCCATAGATTCACTACCCGCATCACGGATATCAGCGATGAATAGTTTGTAATCCTTCAATTAATTGATTATCTCCGCTCGGGGATAAATCATTGTTTTGTTATTAGCGTTTCCAACTATCAATTTACTTCTTAGATCGCACAGTGATATACGATCCACGTTAATATATCGATAAATTAGTTACTAATTTGACGAAACCCGATAGGCTCGACGCAATATATAAATAAAATGTTCGTTAATATCACAAAGGTATATCGGTTTCTAATAAAGTGTAGGTCACATAAGGTCCATGTTCAATTAAACGACGCGCCTTCGTGAGATGAAATGCAACATCTGCCATTATCTAATTTGTACTGTTGTATTCCCAGCGCTGAGGTTGATTTACTGTTATTGGTTCCAGAAGCGGCTAGATTTTTTATTGGATGTTCCAACTATGTCACCGTGTTATGCGTGAAATGTTTGTCATGAATTTTTAATGTTCTCATGTAACACAATTTGGGATGTCTGTTTTTCATATTCAAATTGTTATCGTGGTTGCTTGTGTGATGCTTGTGTTAATAGAATCTTAAACGCGTCATGGTTTATAGACGGTCTCATTTGGACGTAATAACGGGGACGATTTGGAGAGGATCTAAAATCGTTTACACGTGTAAATTGTTGCTTATCTGTTGTGGGAAAAATATTGAAGTAAAGCAATTGCATACTATAACGTCTATTTTGGAATCAGATGAATATGAACCGTCGGCGACTGGTGACACGTGACAGACACAAATGCAAGATGAGCCTGTCAACTTACATTAAGCTCTTTTTTTTTGTTCTTAGCTACCACATCACAATATACGACACTAAGGACACACACACATACACTGAACTAGAGATTAATTTCATTCTACTACTTGTAATTTTATTATTCACCTCTATGCGTATATCTTGATGTCGACAACAAAAACATCGTGAGGAAACCTGTATAGCTGAGAGTACTCCATGATGTTCTCAAAAGGTGTGCGAAGTCTGTCAAACCACACTTAGCTAGCGTGGCAGACTATTGCCTGAACCTATCTCATTGCAAAAGGAGATCCGAGCCCGGTGGTGTGACGGTATGGTTCGTAATGTAGATAGATGATTTAATGTGACTAAAAATAATAAATTGTTCTTTTTTTATTAGGGCTCTTTTGTGAATTTTTTTCAAACATATTTGATCTCTGGTTGGTAAAATTTGGCATGGTCATGATAGTATTGATTGTAAAATTAAACAAACTCTATAATTTAATAAGAAAAGCTATTTAGACTAGGGCCTATGAATCGTACTGTTGGAAGATAGAATTAAGTTTTCGATTTTTTTTTTGTAAATATCATTTAAAGTTATTGATATTTTTATTTAATTATCTTATTATTTTGTCCAGTAATTGCTACGTCAATTATAAGAAGATGGTTCATGGAGCAAAACACGAATTTTGATTGAGCTTGCTCCAAAATTTGTGGATTTATAAGCAATCGTTTGTTACTTATTTTTAACCACTTAAAAGGGTTGATTGCAAAAAATAAGAAGCTAAATATCAGTTTTCAAAGTTATTGCCTTAACAGCGGTTGATTTTCGAACAAACTTTCGAATCTTTTGTAACTCATTTAGCGGTGGAATATCCAAAATTCCTTTCTTAGTGGGTGCCTGCGTCATAAAATAACTCATTGTCTAAATTTTATGTTTTCAGCTTTAGTAGTTTAGGCTCTGTAATTATGAATCAGTCAGTCAGTCAGTCAAGGCATGTTTATATATATAAATGGATGGATAGAAGTTGGTAATTCTTAGTAATTTTATTGTGAACTTGATTTGCATTTGTCTTCATCTGGAATTAAGGAGTCCGAGTTTTGCGAATTAATTATCGCGCGGCGTCCAATTTGCGAGACGGGACGCCAGAAACAGTCCAGTAACTTTATAATCTACGATCTACTCGCACACTAAATGGATTGGTACAATGTACAAATATTAACTTGAGTTTGTCACAGCCTCCTGGTCGATTGTAATGCGTTAGGGCGGGATTCTGAATACTGGCGGGTGATCTGGTGGTTCTTATTTTAATCAAAGGTAAACGTTTAAAATAGTAGTAACTGACTTTTCACAATTTTCTTATCGTTATTAAAACAATTGGCGATGAGTTTATGAAGAAATTTTCTTTATCACCAGCAGAACTACCCAGTCAACCTTTTTGACCAGTATTCGGAGCATAGTGTAAATGTAAAACACGTTTCGGTCATAATTGAGTTAAACAATATATATTGTAATTTGCAATGAAGCAGCAACAATTTTTAACATTTGTTCCAAATCGGTATCGGGTTCGCTGGCTGCGTCATGCTCGACGCCTTCCAGATGATAATATCTATTTACGATCGTGGCTGCGACGTTTTGATATTTACAACAATTACTTTAAATAACAGTAAAATGATAAATCACGGCGTACTTGATGTGATGTGTGACAACTACGAGGAGGTACTCAAAATGAGTGTATACTAGTATAGCGAAGCTGTCTTAAATATTAATATGTTTTATTTTAATTCTATACAAAATACGATTTAAGCGGCGTAAGTGTGGGTCATGGGTATTGGGATACATGTGGTGGTGACCTAAGCGTCGACGTAAGGTTTACTTTTAATTTGCCCTGGGTTCAGTCTATTGGACACAGCGCGAGGATACCAGCTATTATGTAATTAGTCGACAAATGAACAGCCGAGCCACCCGACGATAAGTGATCACTGTCGCCTTTATACGTCATTAACATCGAAGGCATCACCGACACGTTGCTGACCAAAAATGAAGAGGGGGACCCGCATAATTACTAATTACTAGTTCTTTGCCATCGCAACCGCAACAGAATGACAAATTTTACGGTCGGTTTTTTAAAGCAGGGTGAGTTAGTTATCCGGTCGGGCAAAATACCCTACCACCATCAAATTAGCGTCGTATTAAATTGGGTAGTACAGATCCCGGCGACTTTCAATAAAAGGGGCCATTCGCCATAGCCTGGTCCGTTGTTCAGTGGGATGCACCACGAGCAAGGGAGGTTGCCTTGGACTCAAGAGTGAATAGAGCTCCTTACACCCTAAAATACTTAATCCAATGCGTTCATGCTAGAACGCAGAACCGGACTAACGGGTATGCATATTACTCCTCACACATGCTGGATGATTTTTGGGAGCGTTTTCGTTAATTTCCCCCATAAAGGTAAATTACTATTTTCTACGCCCGATGACAGCAATGACTTATTAAACTATGAGCACTGAACACGAACAAAATTAAACACATCCTCATATTATTATAACAATGTTTTTATTGCCACGTGTAACACCTATTTAAAAATTAACAGAGATAATTACCGCTCCACTGGTTGGGCTATTATTCAGAAATAATTTTTAATTGCCGTGGGGACACATTCGTCTCCGTGCGCTGGTTCATGTGTATTTTGGGTCCTTGCAGTGGGAATAACTGCCGTGCGCCTTTCGTTACACCACCAACAAGCATGGTATTTCACGAACATCACAAATAAATAAATACGCATTTATTTGACATTTGTATATCTATTAGAAAGCACAAGCTAACGACTGATGGTTAAAGCAGAAGATAAATGATGATTCTAGTATTGGAGTCACACTTTTTACTAGCCGTGATTTTAAACTGTAAGTTACGAGAATCGCCAACGCGCTGTATCGTAAATTAACTGAAATTATGAATTCCTGGCGGCCTTTCTCCGCTGGCTTATTGAAATAACTTACGCCCCGAGTGATACGCAAATATTCCTAAGTTTGAAGTTGATCGATGCGGCTGGAAATGAATTAGCTACGCATCGCGAATGGCTACAAAAACTGCCTTTGGGTTACAAAGGTTTATTGATTAAATTAGGAAAAAAACTTTCGTACAACGCTCCTCCATCATTCGCGAGACGACACGACGTGTCGCCAGATGCTGTCTCCATATTGAAATATGTCTTCCTGTGTTGGCAATTAACTATGCTGGCAAAACCAATAGTGTTTCAACCGTCCATGCCTTTGTACTCGGTTAATAGATGTGGACAGACTTAATAAGGCTCGTGACCAAGTTGTGGTCCTTTTTTTGCGTTGCACACTGGCACCGACATATAAAGTTTGAATAGATATTTAAATTTGGTGACAGAAATAAAAAACAGCTTCGATTTCCATATTAAAATGGTAATTGCCTTCGAGCGTGCATGTTACAAAGTTAGTTAATTTTGATTCTGATTATAAATTTTGATGAAATGCATGAGTTTTCGAAGTACCCTGTGACCGATGGTGCTGTCTATGCAATATCTTACATATATATTCTTTGTAAGTTTATATAAAATACAACTTGAAGTATTATATTTCTTGTTATGTTTTTAATATCCTTTATTCTTAAACTACAATTTTTGTCGTTTAAAACATTAACATAGTAATTTGTGATAGGAACATTTACATATTTTTTTTCCTTATGTTGTGACAAGTGTGACAGCGTTGACATGGCATGACATGACACAATATAAGTTTTACTTAATTTGAAAAAGACCATGTAATTTTTACTTGGTTTCTATGGTGAGTTTTTACGTTATATTGTAAGATAATTAAAATTGTTAGTCTGGCGATCCGCACTTGGGGAGTGTGTCGGGCTATGGCTTTAATCCTTCACATCGTGCCCTCTCGAGCTCACCATTGGGATAGTTATTGGTTGTTACGATTAAATATATATAAACATTGCTTAATTTATACACGTGAATACTTAAAACTCGGTGTGTATTTATTCGATTCGATTTGCGCAATTTCTTAAAATCGCATACCTATTTATGAAATGTTTACTTACAATATTCGTATATTAGAACGAACGGTCGGTGTCCCATGCCGGAAATATCTATTGGCGATGTTTATGGAGGGAGTTACGTGAAAAGTACCGTACGGCACGTTCATTGTATGGAATCAATGAGCGATCCTACTTACATAGCTATTCACTTGGTGTTATGTGGTTATTGTAGCTATAGACATAATGTTGTATGTCCACAACTGCTATGTATTTCAAAGCATCATAATAATAATCGAAGGTCGCGACATATGCATTGTTGTTTAAGTTGAACTTTGTGCATTTTTGCGATATTCTACTAAATAGATACTAAACTCGTTTTAGCTATTATAATAATTGTAACTGCAACACATTTAGGTACGTAACGTACGCTTTAATTTAGGATTATAATATTCGGGTACAAGATGTCTGCACTAGATCCCTTTTGGAGGTTGTTAGGTTCCGATTCACCCAGCTTTATTCCGACAATGGCTGTGCTTGTACCACTTACCATCAGGTGGCCCACCTGCTTGTGTACAGGTTGTTTGGATAAAAAAAATAATGTATGTGTATAGTATAGTGTAGTGTTAAAGTTTTTTGTTTGGTTTCTGTCCGTCAACGTCTCAGTGCAAGGCATTTTTTTGTTTATTATTTTGTATTCGATAGTTTTATCTTATCGAGAGTCATATCCCGAAGTTCGTCACTTACATCTGCCTTAAATGTTGAAAGAAGCAACAGAATTAATGCATGTTAATATAATAAAGAAGCAGTTCAGTGTTTTCGTCATTCCAAGTGAATGAATTTGATTGAAGGCCAATATTTTAGCACTTAAGTTATTTATTTAAGTAATTTTCGACCTAGTATATAAGTCTATGGTACGCTATGATGAGAAACGGTCCGCGCCATTTCCGCGATGCGGCCACTGACAAGGGCGAGTGTTTCGTATCTGCAACGCATACAAAACAAGTGAAATATCTTTATTAGTTTGATAAAGGAGAAACTAGAACTATCGAGCGAATTAATAGGGCGTTGAACTGCGCTGGTCGTCGGGACAACCTGCGTTTTGTCACTGTTTTAGGGATGCTAAAAAATTCGAGTATTCCTCCGTAGTTGGAATATTAATGCAATGAAATACCCCAAAATTAATACGATTCGTAAACGATATTTCGTAGGTAAGATATGTTTTTATAATTAACCAGTTGTATCCAAAATATTAATGTTTCCAAAAAAAAAAAAAAAAATTGGCCAGCAACATGTCTCGGGTTTATAAAAGTTTGCACTTATATTATCAATTATAAAAGTTTTATTTGAAATTAATATAAACTTTTGCCACAGAACTTCTTACGCGTGATAAAACGTTCAACACTATACATTCAAACGTAAAGTAATGACTCTTGCTTCACAACGATAGCGGAGTGGTGTTTGTTATACTGCACGCACCTTTACAAACATTACGGGAAGTCGACGTAAACAGGTCTTTTTATACAAAAAAAAAAATTCTTCATAAATCAGAGTTCCACTGAGCTAATAATAGAAACAATAAATACGCAAACACAAAGATACTGCGTTGGAATCATTCTAACCGGCAACTAGTTAGTCAATGCTATTTAAATTAGGAACTATTACAGAACTAGGACTTATTACGTAAAAGGCAAAAATAATATTAGACATTCAACCAATTGAACTGTTCAAATAAGTAACGGTTCAGTTGTTTCGATAATTGTATACTTATACATTAGATTGTGTGTTGTACCAACGAGTTCATTTCGGATACGTATCACGACGTGCCGTCCCTAGTACGTTGCAGTAATTAATGAAGTTGTTTGTATTGGCAGCGACGGAACAAATTCACCGACACACTTCCTGCGAGCTAAGGGTGGTCATGTGAAAAAATATATCGATAGATATCGTATTGTGTAATTGGCGTTGCGTAAGATTTTACATTAAGTATAATATCTTATAACCGCGTATCAGTTTTCATTATGTATATATTGCTTTGATTTCTTGTTAGTGTCGATATTTTAAAATTTCATAAATAAAAAAAAAAATTTTTTTTCAACCATAAACTTGTAATCAATACTTGTTCCCGTCAGCAGTAGTGTAAAGCAATTCCTGTGCTATATTCAAACATTTGTACATTCCTAATAGGTGTCACAGGTATGGAAAGGCTTACAACAGCTATGAAATTTATAACTTAAATTTAAATACAAGTACAGCAAAAATGTTTAGTATCAATTGTAAATATCGATATAATTATGAAGAAAAAATATCGGTGTGTTTCACTTGAGTCTACTGTGAGGCCTCGCCGCGCTGAATGCCGACGGTTCTTCTATTTATTAATTTGCTATTGGACGGCAATGGCGTGGACGTAATGTTCAATTAGTTTATCGTACTAACAGTCGGTTGTGTGGTCCGATTCTCAATGTAGCTCTGTAAAGAGAACACTCCCTAACATTATTCAATTATAATTTCCTTAACGCTAAGACTGAGCGAAGATTATATTTAATTGAATCAAGTACGCAATGCAAGCTCTCGGTTAATATTTCATTTAGATTAACTAAGAAAGCTTTCGATTAAGTATTCTATTTCATTATAAATTTAAATAATAATAATATTTCATTCATATTCATACAACGTAAGTGTTGCTTTTGCGTATTATCGTGACGACTTGAACTTAAATCAGGAGTTCAAGAAGTATCGTTGGGTAGTAAATTGGAAAACAATACCTTGGTCAATACATAAATATATTACATAAATTAATTAAATACTTCTTTATGATATTTTTAGATAATAAACTTGTGAAGGGGCTGAATCTTTTTATTGAAAATTTCAAACAAACTTCAAAGGTAGGCTGTGTTGTCGGTGTTATTATCGATGTAGAGTTCAAAACCTTTTTTTATTTTTATTTTTCTATGTCTGTTTGACCACGTATCAGATTAAAACCGCTGTACAGATTTGGATGATACTTAGTATATTAGTTATCCATATTATGGGTCATAATCCAGGATATTTTTTATTCCGGGAAGTGGATCTACTTCAACGGGATAGGATATAAAAAGTAATATGGATATTCCAGTAAGAGTAAATTAAATTTATCGGGCCGGCTGCAGGTATCATAACAAATTAATAAATTTATATTTCATTAATAAAACAATTATTTTAAAACGTATGGCGTAGATTTTTGAAGCGAAGCTAGAACAACCTGTTCTTGTTTGTGTGTGTGTGTGTGTTTGTTGTGAATAACAAATTTAATACAAAATAACAAAAATATAAATAAATATGTATAGTTCAACCCAAAGTTTAAAGAAAACCTTTAAAAAAATCTTAGTTTGTCACTGCAAACAAAAATATTCCTAGATATATTTAAAATAAGGATAATGGGGTATGCAACGCGTGACCTATCAACGTTGATCGGTTTATACCTACCGTCGAATAGGGTGTCCTGGTTACGTAGCATTATAGGGGATGTTATAAATTCACATTAAGTTTTAAAATACACAGCACGGTTCCCAGGGGTTTCAAAACATTTGAACTCAAACACATAATATATACAATATCTTTAAATAAGAATCTATGATAGTAAAGGTACTTTGCATATTATTCGCAGATGTCACCTGCCGACTTGCGATTGTTGGCACAGGTAACGAGGGTGTGACAGCTCTGGACTAAAGTTTGAACATAAATATTGAGGTTTTATGGGGTACTCTGATAGCTTTAATCATATGATCTCGCTTAGGAATTCATACATTAAATAGCTCCTAAGTTTCTAAGATTCTATCTTTATAAGAATTTTAGAACAGACAATTGGCCGTCTGATTGTGTTTCGACACCATCGCCCATGAACGTTCATAACACAAAAAGTATCACAGTTGTAATGCAGTAATATGCGTTGCTGGTCAAGATGGAAGCAGAAAAGACGAACCGATAAATGACTTCGACACAATGCAGCACACCACAATAAAACAGAACGTTTTGTGTACAATAATGTAACAGCAAACTCATACAATAAGTAGTATAGATAATATACTTGAATATTCGTGAAACAAACTTCGCTACAATATATTTTTAAACCATTGCAAGAAACGGGTCTGTTCATAATTGGAAGAGATTGAAGAGGTAATTACCACTCCAGTGTTGACGGTGTTAACTGGTCCGTATTGATTGATGATCGATAGTTTTTGTGTCGCCGGAAAACCGTGAAGCCAGCGGTAGGTGCAGGGACCGATGGGTTAATGAGACCTTCAGAGCACGGAATAATTAAAAAAATCGTACCACTAACGCTCACCCATCCAGCTGCAGACGCGCTCGAAGTTATTTAATTCGGTCAATCATATTTTACGTGTGAACAAAGCTTATGAGCTATGAGAGGTATGGGTTATGAGAGTTTCAAGCAACATAAATCAGGAAAACTTATTAATAGCAGTTTACCATTACTCCTTACTATAAACGCTCTTACCTCGTATGATACATAGTAATTCGTATAATATTTTTTAACGATTGTACACTACGATTGATAACAATAAATTAATAAAGCTTAAATTACAAACAACAAGCGCGTGAAGATGTTTGACCATGATTTCTGCGAGTTTACCTTCAGAGAGAATTAGAGAGAGTTTCAGAGAGTCACCACTCGTATTACAATCCGAATCTATGCTTTATCTATGTGCACGATAACGCAGTTTGTTTCAGTATAACATTCAGGTTCCCTCAGTCTCGACTCGAAAATATAACGCAATTTCAGTATTGGTGGTAAGCAACAGTCTTCAAACCATTATAAGATAACGTAGTACTCCGGTCTTAATATCTCTAACTTTTAATGAAACTTTTAATAATAATTCATCGATATTCCTCCTCGTGGAGAACAGTTTATGTCCAATTTATCCATACGGAATATAAGTAATACCATCGCGGATGTTTCTTCTCGTACAAGGATCAGGAATACTTTTTGGCATTATTCCACTGTCTTCGCGATGTTGCTTTCTTTTCATGCTTGCATGCTCCTTCTTATGATGAAGATAGAGTTGGAGTTTCTCTATGCTGTTTCCCTTAATTCCGCGAGGGAGCACCATTTTTGGACTAAGTGTCAGGTTTGTCGTGTGAAGTTGTACAATTGTAATCCAAACCACGCGCAGTGTACAGGAGTATCACGGGACCCTCCTTTGCTTACTGTGCAATCGAATAATAATGACATGAATTTTATGTAATTATCGAACATTAAAAAGTAAAACTCTTGAAGTTTTATTTGCGAAGTTTCGAAAATACGATTGCCCTCATATAAAAGTTTGAGACAAATTGCCGAAATGCGCCTTTATATTTATCAGGGCAATAATTAGCAGATATTGCTCATAAACTTCGCCACATCGCGACCGCCATTTCCCTGCGGAGGAAAAAATGTAAACTGTAATGTGAGGCGGCTTTAATTTATAACAGTTTTCGACCGTAAATTTCTCGTGGCCTGTACGGTCTTATGGCTAATACGCGGTAGCATTACGGTGTAAAACATCGACCACGTACATTTGTAAATTTTAAATTTTACTTGCAAAACACAAAAAATTTTCGTGGTAAATTTACGATGGTCAAAATGTGAAGATTCTTAGCGAAGCGCCATATGTTTCTAACTCTCCCTAGCATTGGGGTTATTAGTCTCGTTCTGTTTTGTAACCGTATTCATGACTGTCTCCGACACACACACACACACACACACACACACACACACACACACACATATATATATATATATATAAAGTAGATGCATTTCGTCAATGCAGCGAGACAAATCCTTGACAATGTTCTTGACATGTGTCGACTGGATCCACAGACACAACTGATGTTTTTCACTAGACAATTATAGTATCAATTAGAAACCGAACCAGAACTATTAGCAATGTAGTTTATCTATCCTTTAATCGCATCGTCGGTCGTAGTGGCTATAATAAAAAGATTATTATCTTGGTCGCATGTAATTGTGTCGTTGTTAATAACTCCATGCAATAATAATTCTGATTTTAATCGATGTACTACGACCGACGGAGGTTTTTTGATTAGTTGTATGTAGTGTTTCTTATGAAGCTATTAAAGTGTATTCTCGACAGATTTTGTGCCCTGTGGTTATTAATGCTATGTATAAAGGGATCAATATTTAAATGGCAGATTTATTGAGCCTCTTCTGACAGTTTCATTTATTGTTCGTGAAGTCACTTAAATGTTTAGATACGTAAGTTATTGAGATACAGACTGAGCCAAAAGCACTAATGCAAGGAAGATCTTGAAAAAATATGTATGCGAGCTATTTTTAACTGCGGAAGGTTTTAACTAATCACAGTCACGTGAAGGTTCCATGTCTTTTCATTGTAATGAACCCATATCCTTTTAAAATATATGGTAGAACCATATTCCAGCCTGAGTTCTGAGTTAGTTTGGTAGATTTCATATGCTTTTTTAAAACTTCACGGAGAATTTTCAGACAAGCAGGTTGCCTCGAGATATTACGTGGATGTTCAATTTGAAATACAAATTT
The DNA here is from genome assembly GCA_018251895.1 of Agathymus mariae mariae. Taxonomy (NCBI): domain Eukaryota; kingdom Metazoa; phylum Arthropoda; class Insecta; order Lepidoptera; family Hesperiidae; genus Agathymus; species Agathymus mariae. The sequence continues at coordinate 16,441 of DWPT01000030.1, forward strand.
TTAGATAATAGAGAATAGTTAGGTATGCCTTGAATTTAACCGAAGCATGTAGTACAGTTTTTTTTAAATATACCTTACATAAAACAAGTGACAGTTAGTATTCGCACATACTTTCGAAAAATACGACGTGTGAGTAAATTTCGAACCCAGCTTCTTCGCCTAACAAGAGTTCCGAGTTTCAATCAACTAGACCAGCTGCTGTCATAATAGCTACGCATTTAGATTTATAACAAATTGTAGATACTCGATAACTTTGTTTACTTGAAAGCGTTGGCAAGTTTTGTACGCGACCGGTGCCATCAATAACACGTGTCGCAATAACACGCGAACGGGCAAACGTCGGGCAACGTAATTAACTAATAGATTTGAACATTTTCGCTTACTTTGGATTCTAATGAGGATTTACGGCGCTTTTGTAATTCCGTTCAAGTCACTTCAGAGTCATCCGTACAGACAAATTATGGAGACGTACTCACGCCCGTATAAATTATGCGGCTACGGCACGAAGCGTCAACGTGACACGTGACGTTGTGCGTTTGTGTTTCCTTTTGATCTGTCTTTGGTGTAGTTTAAGTCTCGTGAAGTGAAATTTTAATATGTTTATTTTAAACAGTAATTTTAGAAAGTAATGTTTTAAAAATTTAATTTTAATCACGTTTGTACGAAAAAATATTTTAATATGTTGCAAAGTAATTCGCGCGCATTACAAAAAATTACAGGTTAAGTGTTTCGGAGTAATGAAATGAAGATCGGGAACTATTAGTTTCTAGCCTTGATGAAGATTCTCATATGAAACCCTCAAAGAAATTACCCATACTAGTACTAACCGCTGATGGTACAAAACTACGGACAAAAAGTGCCCTTAGTGCTAATTGTAACACCGCGGTAAGACCACGGACAACAAAACAAAAATAATTGAAACCTCTAGAATACATTTATGTTACGGCACTACCCAGGGATAGGGATAGCCTGATCCATGAAATCTAGATAAATTTATACTTATGGAGCTGTTTGCTTTGAACCTGTTGCTTCGCATGCATGTTAAGTTGTTCAAAATAAATCTTTAGTTTGAAAATTAAATATTGAATTGCAAACTTTGAAGTGTGACAGCAAATGTTTATCGTTTATGTGAAAAAATAATTATTCATTAGTTTTATCGGGGACGAGAATGTAATTATTTTTCTGTAATTATTGTCTTTTATTTAATTACGAACATATAGTTTTATATTTAAAATTATCTTGGCGTTACACGGATGCAGTTACTTAAATTTTTACCAACATTTGTAAGCACTGGCTGGTTGTAGGTGGCTTTCTGAGTCCAACTAAAATTACCGTCGCAACATAATGAATACAATTGTATACAGTTACAAACTCTGAGAGTCAGTTATAAACCGAGTTCACCGCATAATTCTAGACCTGGGCCGTGTCGTGACCTTCCTGTCCATATGTAAATAAATGTAAATGTTTACATGTCAGCATTGTGCAAGTGTTACAAAAAAACTACACCTTAAATTTATTAGGTTGACCTGATATCTATATAGAAAAGAACGTTATTTATTTAGAAGTGGATTTATTCAGATTCTATCACTTCTCAAGTCACATGACACAACATCATTCTCGTAATTCGTCGTATTTTACTATTGTAGGCAGTGACACGCTAACGAGGCTCCATATTATTGGGCCGTTAAACTGTATATCAATTAGTAGCTGGGAAAACTATTGGGGGTACGATCCAGCGGAGCGGCGAGGCGTTGAATGATTTACCCCTCTGCCATTTCCCTCCGTCGACGCGCTACGACAATAAATTAACGACAATTGCACTAATTGTGCAGCTAATGGCCGAACCGGTGACGCATTGTCTAGGTCTGCTGTCCGTCCATTAATTGCTAACGCCGCACTGTTCGGGTACATTTGACAGGGACGCCGATGTCGTGCTGGAAATGCACGCGAGTCGTTTCTCCGGTATGCCTCAAAATTCTCCCGAAGACCAACGCGTTTCTTAAGCACGTCTTATAACATACGATATTTTCTTATATGTGAAGTGTGTCTGCGTTTCGTCTCTTGCGCGGCTCCGATCTAAGTTGATTCAGTCTCACATATCTCGTGTTTCCAAAGCAAGTGTGTTTCTTAATGTGTCAAGGCATTCGTTATCACTCTTATTTCGATAGAGAGAGAGAAAGAGAGAACTCTATACCGATGTTTCGACCCAATCACACGGCTCATGGTCACGGCAAGAGGTCACGGAGGAGGGTAGGAACTCTTGATAGTTGACACTTGACGGACATTAATGACACACAAATCACACAAATCTCGATAAATTATAATATATCATTACAATCGTTAAACATATGATTAACTTATTGTTATTTTATAGAGGAACCATAGTAACTGATACGTGGCATGACAATCATTTATCTGTTCTTTTATTATTTAATGATGATGCTCGCTGTAGTTATTGAATTATTGTACTATCATTGATTCTTATTACCTATGTAAAAAATTTCATAATTAGGATATCTCGAAATTTGTGATGATTCAGTTTTTAAATACCATTGCATTCATATGTACACTTCATCGTACGCTATACACCTGTATGGTGAAAATGATAATGGTCTTAATATAAAGCGTAATATAGACAGTGGTCCTTGTACCGATACGTAATGATTATTGTCCAGATCGTAGAAGCACAAGCCGCGATACAAATCAATGTATCACTGGGTTTGTTGTGTCGAATCCCAGGAGTACGAACGGGGTTCATTCTCCCGCGTCGGTCGGGAGTCGGACTCGTGGCCGATGAAATTGCTTTCCATGTATATGGCTCGCGTGAGGCGCGCCGCCAATCTACCGCCGATATAAATCTACAACCCTACCGAGTTTCGAATAAATTGCAAACTATAAGGATCTCAACAATTTGCCTTGCCACACATCCCAGCCGGATTGCTTTACAGTTTGTTGAATCGCTCTATAGTAGTTTTTACTGAACTATAGAGCTATGTTAAATTGGATATTACTATAATTGTTTTTTGGTAGCGTCAAACGATTATTAAATGTCTTTGTAATTAATTGTCTACGGAGTCCTTAAGGAGTGGTTACTTGCCTACGTTGTACCAATGATAGTTGATAAATAAGCTTATTTACTTTAACGATATGTTTGTTTTTGTTAAGGTTATTTTGTAACGCTTCTTGAATTTGGATGTCTTAAATATTCTGTTTTGTAGATTGTTGACAACCCTACGACATATTCCCGTCAATCTATTGTCTGGCCATACTACAAGCATTTCGACTATTTGCCACGTCAGCTTGGCCGTTTTTATCAAGTTTCAAATTTCGAAATCAAATCGTTATATCTACTTATTTGTTCGACTGGAATTTGATTTTGCTTCCACAGTACGTGTTCGCAATTATAAAGCCAAATGGGAAATTAACTTCCTTTGTTGAAATGTTATTTATTTTCCATAACTTTAACATACTTCTTTTGTGTGGCGGTTGTTAACATTTATCTAGTGTACATGTTATTTTAAAGTTAATTTCCGGTGCTATAAATGTGATTTTTGTATAGCGTCGTTTCAGTTATAATGTGCACAGTTTCTTGGATAGTCAAGTTTGTCGGTTATAGGGCCATTGGAATTATATTAAACGGCACTTTTCAAGATCTACACGTAAGAATAGGTACAATTGTAGGTAATAAGCTGTGCCGCTAAATTAAATAGAAATTCATCTATTTGAAGTATGAATTAGTGTAAAAATTTTCTCAAATTATATAGAGGGCAGCACAGATCGAAAGATATACAACTAAATAATTTGTAGGTTACGTAGACATTTTGCTAGTTGTTAGTAGTACCGGTAATAAAGTGTTGTGATATTCTCTTGTACATTATTTTTAAAGTGTCCTTACTTAAAACTTTGATGTACGATGTATGTATATTTTTCTTTCTATGTGTGTACACGTATGAGTTTTTGGTATATTTGGAATTGGAACTTATATTATGGGTCAGAATCTAGGATACTTTATTGATCAAAGCCAAAAATCTGTCTATCGATGACGTAGATTCTTTATTTTCCGTTGCAAGTACGTGGGAACCCCCTTTACTCTTAATTGAATATCCGCTAATAAAATGGGGTCAATACAGGAAAGCAAACGATCTATTCATTTGCGAATGTGTGATTCAGATGTGATGAATAGCGTGACCGGTCGTGAACTTGCCAAGCGAGGTTCATTGCGTTGTTGTGACGAACAAGTACAATTACAAATGTCGCTTGTATATTAATCCTTTAAATTTATAGCTTTCCCGTTGCGATCAGCTCGCAACGTGATTTGTTTTGTTGCTGTTAATTGCTTACTTTTTGGTTTTAGATTATACGTTGACTTTTGTAGACGTTGGTAACATGATGATCATTGATTAACAAACAAAGACGCAGATGTCACACTTATAATTGGTATTACAACACTTCAAATCATGAAGGTGCAATTCTCGTTCGATTTTTAAATAAAAGCGGCACTAATAAGTGTTTTCTTTTTCTTTCTTTTTAACTAGCCAGTTCAATAAAGAAACTTGCACCGTTCTTGATCGATACGTCAACACTAAAATGTCTGACATGAAACATCCAATTATCAGTTTGTAAATCTCAAAAATTCTACTATTAATACAGTCATATTAGTACAAGGCCCTAGAAATTCAAAACATTTTAGCTTGTATTTTACACAAAGTGAAGGCTATAAGTTACACCCGAGGGCCTAAGACGTAACGAGATCGACACTTTGTGACGGAATATCGGAAATATTTAGTATCTTGATGAATTTGAACACGAAATTATTAAATTTCAAACATAATTTCTCGCGTACGTCTAATATTAATATTCAGTGGGTCTGTAGCTTATTAAATAGTTTTCATAAATTTGATAAATCTTTTTGTTAGTTTGTTATACACGCATGTAATTTGTTACACACGCACAGACAACGCACAGAAATAGGGCATTAAAATAACTATTTTAACGTAAGTTTAATAGCTGTACATTAGAGCTACTCTGCGGCGCGGGATGAAGACATGATACCTGAAATAAAGGCTTGTTACTAGTTCAGGTATTAGACGGCTATGTTGTATTCTACACGATTAAATAAGTTGTTGTTGTGTACATTTGTTTTAATAAGATGTAGTTGAAACAGCGCCAAATAAAAATGGCACATTCTCCTAGTGTTCCACGCCATTAGAGATAGGAGGAGGTGGATTTCCTTATTTACTGTCAAAAAGCTAACAGTTTCCAATTATTCAAATTAATCCGTATTAATGGAATGTATATTATAAATTTGCAAAGTTATATTTTCTCCATCGTATAGTATGTTTGAGTAAATACAGTTTTTATACAATGTAAGACCTATAAAATGTATCCATCGAGTAGTGTTATCTAATAAACACACGTATACCATATACTAAGTTTCAACACAGCGACTGGTATTTATTTATAACTGGTATTATTTAACTAGTGAAGCAATATACTCAAGTATTTGTCTCGAACAGATCTGAACAAGTTACTCGAAAGAAACAAAAAGTATTTGTTCACGTGTATATATTTTTTTCATTCAGAGTTCATAGCAGAACGCGCACATATGTCACCGAGAACGGAGCTGATGTTTTTAATAAACAAGAAATACGCACACACACAGGCATTACTTCCGACGCATGGATTAGGTTAGTTAGCAATCCCTATGTTATATATAGTTTTAAGTTTAAAATTATCCCGGACATTGTAGGCACTTTAACATAATATACACACATATATATATCTAATATATACATAGAGATAGAGATAGAATATATATCATCAGATCATGGTTGATGTTAGGAGAAATTCCCTCCACCACCAGTCACACCATAACTATAATAAGCCGTATAATTGGGTTGAAATAACGGTAACAAAAAAGAAAAATCGTGAGTATCCGGTACGACCAAAAATCACACAAGTAATCCGCATTGGAGCAGCTTACGGGAGTTCGCTCCAGGCGTGTCAGACCTCATAAAATAGGGAGACTAACCCGTGCCCTGCGGTGGCTAATTGTCGGAAGCGCAAAGGCTTGTGCCAGAGAATAACAAACAATGGTATGTCGGACACTGAAATCATGGCCTAATTGCATGAATCGTCTTAACTAAGTACTGAATAATTATATATTCAAAACAGAGTATAACTGGTCCGTATGCTAAACGTATTAAATGATTTATCGCATAATATCGTAAAAATGCGTTATCTGGTTCATCATTTCGACTTGAAACATCATTCAATTCATTTTAATTAGTAAAAGTACAACAAATTTGAGTCGATTTTCTCATGTGTGTTATATTTTTTTTATGCTTGCATCATATACCTAAGTACATATACCTCGTGTATTACTCTATATTTTAGTACTTTGAAAAACTTAAGATAGACCCAGATAGACAGTCCTTTCTATGTTATCATGTCTATTTATGTGCAACTTGCTTGCGAGTTAAGTCACGTCTACACAGTATTATTTTGTGTTCCGATCGAGCTGCGAAGTTTGAAAGCGTCATTTCATTGCATTTTTGTAAAAAATAAAAATATGTCGTATGTGGTTTACTGTTTACTTCAGAACGTGCACAGTTCGCCCCTGGATTAAAAGCTATACATCAACGTTTCTCGCTCGGACAGCTCATAAGGCGCAAACTAATATATCTCAGCCACGAGTAGTGTCGCCCGGTGCACAATGATACAAAGCGAGACGGAACTTAAATAAATCGATTATTGAGTTTTTAACTCGTTACCACCGATGGCGTAAAGAGCTTGGAGGGAGCTTGCTTCGAGTTCCCCGCTCCCGTAGCATAGGCGAACAAATGTATATCCATGGAATATTTATATTTCGTGTTCGTCATGGCCTATCCTTGCCCTGAAATATACTTGTGTTTATTAATATACCACCAAACTGTTCTCGCTTTGCTTCAGAACTACTACGCCTTACGATTAGTAATAGAACCTGCATTGTTTTGGGACTGGGTTTTTCTAGTTCAGGAATCTGAAATGCATATATTGATTTATATCTTTTTTATTTAGGAACAGATTTAAATGAAACGAACTTTAAATACTTGAATAGTGATATTTACCACAATACAATAGTGAAAACCATAACGAAATCGGTTTAGCCTTCACTGAGATTACCGCGCATAGACGAACACACGCAAATTATAAGAAGCATTGTTTTGCGTTAATTAAGGCCCCTAATATTTTAATAATTTTTCTCATATATCCGTCATGTACAGAAAGCGATCAGTTAGAATTTTATATATATATACAAGTGCAGATCGGTTGTCAGACAACAGCAACGATTTATTGAGTCTAGTTATTTACGCATCTTATTTAAAAGTACCCACATGCATATGTTTAGGATTTTGCTTTTTTCCGCGTGAAATTCGGGGAAGAATTCGAAGTTGTTTGTATATTTTTGAAGTCGAGACAAGTGCTTAAAGAGTAGAGAGAGACGAGGGTCCCTGCGTAGTCGAATTGGGAGCCACTCGGGGCCCATGCGAAATGGAGATATTCAATAAACCGACACCGCAGCTAGTATTACTGAAAACCGGGACATTCCACACAGATCGACGAGCTTGGCAACGCTAGTCGCAACCCAAGTTAGTTTTGTTACGAATACGTAATGTTTGTTTTTCTAAGTCTGTTTGTAGGATTGTTTGATTTGAGTGCATGGGCTAGCGCGCACGCCGGGCTCGGTTACTTGGGGTTAAATTTTTACCAATACTTTTACAAATTTACAAGTATTTGACCTGAATTGACCCTTTAAGGCCTTTAAGATTTCCGCAATATTGGAACACCGAATAGTTTGAAGATAATTTACGACTTCTCTTGAACTCAACATTCGAGTTTGCTATTTCTTGAGGCATTCGACAATGTTTTTGAAGTTTCAAACTGCATAACATGTCAAAATTGATTGGTTTAGCTGTTTGCTGTTTATTTAAAAAAGAAATCTGTTTTTCAATTAATTTATTATTGATATTTATCGAAGTCAACTTTGGACATACACGCATCTTAAAAGATTCAACTAGAGATATTGAAATTAGAAACGGATTGAGAGCATGATGTCGTGTGAACGAAATGATAGGGATTATAATACGATAGTTAATTAAAAAGTAGAAGCAAGGTATCGTGTTTCAGGAATGAATGAATAAATGAATGGATGAATGAATGAATAAATTAAATTGCTTCTGTGAAGGAATATATCGCGCAAAAAACCTGCGTGCTTGAAATGCGAATTATCTATAATGTTCTGGATGATTGAAATGCCAGTTATCTATAATGTTTTGGAAGGTATACGGATACTGGAAATCTGCATTCGTCGAGCTGGTTTCACTATGCCTATGAACCCTCGTAGTGTGTAAAAAGACCGATGTGTAAAAGTGTAAAATTATTTGAAGTGCGTGAGTTATATGAGTGAAATACTGCTCATAAATTCATAGTTTATTTCCGTACTGCCTTCGCAACTCCCGTGTCGCTCCACATAAAAGAAACTTGCATTAAGCGTAAAATTCGGCGTGAAGGCGATGAGTAACAAATATCATGTAACCGTGGGGTCCCGTGGGATTGCGTCGCACATCGTAACGAGCTATCGCTTCGACCGGATTAATGTTCTCGCTTTGCACGCGTCATCGTCGTGACCCGTCTCCGTAGACAGTTCTCCGGTCGAAGTATACATATATGTTATAGGTATACCATAGATTTACAGGTACGTAGAGATGGAGTGTAGAAAATTGTATTATAAGTAGTTATAAATGTCTATATAATATTTTCTGATAAGTTGATCAAGAAAGAATGAAATTCATCATTTGTTCATCTCGTTATTTCTGTAATATATTATTAATAATAATAAACGTTTACACACTCACACCCCTACACTAGGATTCTTTGTGTTGTAGGTGGCATGGAAACTCTCTCTCCACACTCTCTCACACTCCCGGTGTAAAAATACTTACATGGAATGTGCTAAATTAAATATGAAACAGGTTTTTTTTAATAAACAACAAAATCAGGTACAAAATCCATCGTAATTGATTGACAATAAAATAAATGAGTAGTGAAGAATTGATAAAGATTCAATTATTTTAAAAAGATCAAAAAAGAGTCCGAAAATCTTGTTATTCTAAGCTGCTTAAATAGCAAGTTACTTTCTTGGCTGTTCACTCGTTAATGTTACCACTTTATATCAGGTCGAATTTAATCTATTTTTGAAGTTTATTGAAGATTCAATGTGGTTTACAGTCTGTAGTCATTTTCATGACGTTTATAACTGTAACATTTTGGCGTCAATGTACTTTAAAATCTGTTTTGACCGATGTAACTACAAACTCGACAATTTCGACAAAACCGCAACTTAGACGTCTTTTTTTCGCTACTGAAATTCTCTGTGTGCCATCTAGATAATTATATTTCGTCTATTGTTGTTCCATGTGCTCCATCTCTTTATAGTCGTTAATCTATGACCTATACGAATCGTGCTGTCAGCACCCGACGTAATGAGATCTCAGATAAAATCTCCCCGGGGATTCCACACACATCGGCTAGAAATAACAGGATTAGTTCGCTTTTAGTACTCCCTACACGGGCATTGTTTGACGCAACTCGAACGCAGTTTAAAGTTCGAACGTTTGGGACGTTTTAACGCCTTTGGAATGTTAATTTGAATTCGGAGTAAAATGAAATGTTCCCGTCCATTTGGTTGTTAAGAGACGATATAGATTTTATCGACGCAACGTTTGTTCACTGTAACCGTTTTTTATTACCGGTTTTTATCCAGAAATGTTGTTTTAAGTTTTAATAATAAACTGACCCGATTCAGTGTTTTGAGCTCGCTTAGGTATAAATCTTACGTAAACTGTTATTGCACTGTGTGTTGGGATAAGTTTTACTTGAAACTGCTCCGAAGCGATTCTCGCATCCACTTCAAACTGTAGTGAACATCTTGAATTACTTTTGTGTTATGTAGAGCTCTTGCTAGGTGTAGTTTTACGCTGCATACGAGTATACTAGCAAAAGTATTTAGAAAGCTGAGCGAAGTTAAGAAACAATGTGTCCGTTGTATTCAAGTGTCTGACGGATATATTCTGTATAGAAGAACTAATGTTACGTTAGCTAGTTGCCAGTGAGTAAATGAGCCCTTTTATGAATTCGATATCGTAATCGCAATGTTTGATATCCTTGTGTTGGTAAAGCTCAAATTGTATCATCATGCATAGTGACTAGCTTTCAGAGTTGCCTTTGCGTGACCTTTTAAAATTAACACAATTTTATATTATTTTTCAAAATGTTTAACTTATATATCATACTAATTAATTAGCAGTTAGCCCAGTGGTTTTAACGTTGGTTTCCCGCACAACTGTTTGGATACTCCAAGCGCTGCTAATTATAATAATTATATGCGTACTTTTATACTAATAGAACAGGGTAGGAGTGGTTCGCATAAATAAGAGTTTCCCGAATAAAAAGATGGAAATCTTCTTGATAAACCGAAGCAGTCTCTCTTTTCATTCCTCCCAATGAAATGTTATGAATGAAAATGGACCCTTCTTAAACTGAAAAGTGTACGACTGATTAAGTTAAAGGAAGGGTCGCCTTTATTTGTTAATGATATTGATTGTATTAATAATTGGCTTTCTTCATTGAACTCTTGCTTGTTAAGTAGAGTGATATCTTATTTGGTAGGTAAAATAGTGGTTGGTAGTAGTTGAATAATCCGTTTTTTTTTGTTATTTGGGAATGGGCGTGTTTACTAAACATACCCGTTCTCTCCGGTAAATGGTAAAGCGTGATGTAGAATTCATGCCTACTAAAATTTCCTTCGGAGGCCGTATTAAAAGCCAACCTGTCTAAAAAACATGAACGCACCGTTGCACGGCGTTCTCCAGGCATACCTGATGGAAGCCCCTTTTAATTTTAAATAAATCCCTTTTTTAAATATCGTTCGAGACCAAACAAACAGATTAACATTAAAAGACAAACTTTTCTGTATTAGTTTTGTACTATGCAAATATGTATCTATTCTATAGTACAAAAAAAAAACCTAATTGGCATGGTTAGCCTGAAGTTGATTTTGTTATGTACAGAATATCTATTTTGTGTTCTGAAAGTAAAAATAAAATATGTTATTGGTTATCTTGTCGACAATAGACACCTAAAAACGTGTGTTGTACAGTTTCGAGTGCATTGTTAATAATTCTCTCTTTCACATACATTGAAAGTTTGACCGTTTAAGCGTGACCTATCAGCTTGATAGGACGAGCATTGCATTGTAAAATTCTCCATATTTTTATTATACAGCGTCTATCGCAGAACAATCATAACGGATACTCTTTTATATCTTAATACAAATAATATTTGTATACGTCGTCTCCGAGCTTGAACGTTCGTCTTAAAAATCATATAATCGGTCGTCGTAGGAAGTAGAATAAAAAAACTTTGTAATATCAAATTCTAAATATACGTTTACAAACACTAAAAAACTGTGATATATCAACGTCCATAGTCAATGACGGCGAGCTACATCGAGAAATAAAACGGGACAAATCAAAGATGAACGACGAGATGAGATGTAGGTAAGAAACAAAGGAAAACAGATTAACGAAAGAAGCGTAGAAGTATCAAGATTTCCCATTTAGTATAAGCTACAAAACAGAGTCCAGCGTGAAGTGTGTGTATATATGGGCAGTACAACAAACATCAAAGTATTAGTGAAGAGTTGTGATTGCTTGAAGATTTTTATTAAAAAAATATATTATTATGAAATAACGGTGCGTAAACTATTTTAATAATTTCTTTTGGTTATTATTATTAATATTAACTGTTAACAAACTAGACGGACTGCGGGTGTACTTGTAGTGCTACTGATTAATTATAATTGACAATACCTCTATAATAGCATTTTAGACAGATCCTAATTTAGGCCATATTTATCAGACGTCCCCGCCCTCTGAATGCTTATGGGTCCGGAAAATTTGTTCTGGCATGAAAGCGTCCGACACCCCGACCGCACTAGGCCCATTGTGTCCGGCGTCCGCCGCACCGCCTCTACAATGTAAACAACTTTTTGTTTTATTACGCTCGTGTGTCACCATCAGCAGCACGCATTTGTTTAATGCTACGTCGTTTTGACGGGTGCTTGTGATTTCCCGGGACGTATCCCTCCCTCCCCGGTGACGGCGCTTGCTGTCGATACGTCTTGAGATGTTGGCGATTTGTCAACGTGTGTTCGTGGTTCTACTGTGGTGCAGTGAAAACTGTATCGTATTTGGGGGGTGAATTTGTAACTTCTTCATTGCTTATCGTTGATTGGTATATATATTATTGTAGTACGTGTTGAAATTATATAAACAAAAATAAAATATAAAGTAAATGATATGAAACGTATGAAACGAGCACGTAAACCACTTTATGTTTAGGTCCCATTGTAGTCGTATGTCCTTCATCCGTAGATAGCGCTGGTTACATTTGAAATCACAGGTACTTCTGAAGTCGAATGTGGAGTGCCTCGTTCGTAAGTGGCACCGTCTTCAACATCTTTTAATCCTAACACCAGACTTGAAATAAAATTGTTTCTTGGAATAATCACACAGGTGACCTAGACAAGGAATTAAAATCCCTTGACGGTACACGTAGCTTATATAGCGATGGTTAGTCTCAGTCCAGCGGTTTAATTATATCTTTTTAAGAATTGACTGGATTGGGTTTTTTTGCAAAACTAATTACATTACCATTTTTTTTTGTTGTGAACTGCTTTGATAACATTATAGGTCATCTACAAGAAATGGCTGCGCTGATCAAGAAATGAGATTTCTACGTAATTGATTACAAAAATTTGTACATATGTACAGCACAGAAGAACGTTCCGAATGAAAATTAAATGTTATCGATGCCTTCAATCGTATAACTATGACCCTGTAGCCCAATTGTGATGTCTCATTTGTGCATGTCCATGATGCTTCCAACGCCAGGAGGTTTTCCTTTCCAGAATCAACTGTGAAATATTTTAGTATTTCGGTTGTCGTATCGGAAAACCTGTAACAATGGGTCTTCCTACGTTCATCTAGGCCGGCTTCGCGTCGGTGATGGCTTGTCAGTCAGTGTTATTAACAACCTTGCAACGCGATGACCATTTACAATTAAGTGTCCCGTATTCCTGTTAGTCGACAATTTACTTAAAAAAAAAAAGGAATCCTAGTGTGAGGTTCTCTTTTGTTAACAGACTTCGGAAAACTGCAGGAGGGTCCCAATTCGTTTGTAATTTATTTTATTGTTCCAGCGGGTACACATCCCATTTGTTCCCACCTAAATTCGAAGAAAAAATACCGTCCCTAAGAAATATAAGCATACGATGAAATCAAGAAATTTGTCTTCTTCAAATTGAAGTCTGTTTTATTATTATAACCAATAAAAATTAATGTTATAGAAATTCTATTAAAAGACAAGGATGTTTTTCTAAACCATTCAATCACTCGTCCGAATTGAGTAATTAAATACTTTGTATGCGATTTGCCGTAGTGAGGTGAGCCGGTCGTCTGTTAACAAATGTTTCATGAATTTATGATGTTTTGAATATACGTTACTAGTGAAATGTTAATTATGATTGTGGACTCGTGGGGTGTTAATGTTAAATGAAAAATGAACTTTGTTGGTTTTTATAACTCTGTGCTTAAATTTTACCAAATACTGTTTGATAATCTATGCTAACACTAAAATTCTATATGCTCGCTTTCTGTACATGAACGATATATGAGAAAAACATTATTAGGGGGCTTTTATTACCGCAATAGAACACAAAACAATAGTTGTTAGAATTTTTGTCAGTTTCTCTGTGCGTTCGTTCCCGCTAATCTCAGAAACGGCTTAACCGATTTCGTTCTGGTTTTCACTAATGTATTGCAATAAGCGTCACTTAATACATAAAGATTGTCTCATTCGATCTGATTAATTCACAGAGCGAGAAAAAAATAGTAAAATGCAGTTGCTTAAGGTAGTTATTCCGAAGCCAAGCGAGTGCATTTACTACGAACTTGTATAATTCCATTTATTTAAAAATTATGTGTATAAGTTTATAGAACTGCTTCCTAATGAACTCAATCAGTGCTAATACCGATATATCATCGTGTAAAATGTGTTATTAAATTTTGCGATTTCCACGGTGTTACAATTGTAAGTGATGACATATTTGGCAGATATGTATGTCTATGATACGCACAAATTAGGGAATCGTTGTAAAGGCTCGTGAGTGTCTGGGTGTTATGCTTAATGATTAAGGTGCTTCTTAACATCTCTGATCTCGAGTCTCCCGGGCGTGAGATTGACGTTCAAATCGTTATCACTACATTGGTGACCCCGAAAAGCGCATCACCGGAAAGAAAACACCATTGAATTGTCTATCATTCAGAAGTACACTGCCGAGATGTATCTACTATTACATCGGTTGTCCTATCAAGAACCCAAGAAGAACACACCTATCAAAAGCATGAAAGAAAAACAGAAACAATCCGCAGTATCAATAGATATGTAAGGGAAATAGACACATCGTTGGCCGAATAGCCTGACGTCCGCTTTGAAGTTCCGGCGTATTGAATCGCCGCGCCGCCGTCGACAAATATATAGCGGGAGGTCTGAGAGGTATAGGAATTTTGAACCCTCGCCCCTCACTGCGAACGGATACGCTTAAATGATTGCCTTTGAACGGGAAGTAATATGAAATATCGTAGGTAATGTATGAACTTTTATGTAGAGGAAGTAACGCGGGCTAGACAATTTCTCTGGTGTGAAATGGTGTTGTAGCAGTGGCGCGAGAAGAATTGCTATTCACTTTGTAATTTCGGATGCTAGAATTAAAATACTTGTCAAGTTATTTTTAACTAGTCCAATACGACAAAGGCAAGTTTGAATCAGATTTTTGGAAATTGAATATTGTCTAGTTTTACACGTATAGCGGTCCGAGGGTGGGTGCGGGAAGAGACTCGAAGTCAGGTGATTTGATTATTATGGAATATAATTAATTAATTTATTATGATTTTAACTAATCAACTGTACAGCTGAGTTAGAATAATGGAACAAAAAACTTTATCGAAAGCAGATTTTAGAAACGTTAGTAGAAACGAAAAATTAGTGCATAAATATATTTACAAAATGTCTTAAATATTCGATATTATCGTATTTACAACCTACCTTAACTGATCGATTACTCCATTATCTAATAATTTGAATACGTGGAGAGATTTACAATATATTATATAAATAATGATATTAAAATGACAATAGAAAATGAATTTGAGTTTGGATTTAAAATGTTTACATTATACTTGACATTCGAATATAAACATATGAATAACGCGATGTACAACACGAAACGTTCTATGTACACAATACATCCAATTAGGTATATATGTGTCTCTATTATTATATTGCATTACTATCGTGTTGACATTTTTATACCCACTTAAACATAATATGTAATCCCGAGGAGACCCGTTTTGAAGTCAGTCAAAGGGCACTCGGGCTTCGAAGACATTTGTGATAAATTGAAGCATTCATTTGATTAATCGAGACAATCTTGAAGAGATGATGTAATTTTTGATTTGAGATGTAATTTTTGCATTGGATTCAAAATACTTCAAATATTAAGGTTTTCGGCTATTTCTATTGGTATTGTTGTGTTTTTTGAAGCAGAATAATGATTGCAAAGTCTTAAGACCACTGTTACCTAAATGCCGGCTAACGTTGTGGCAATTAAATGCTGGTTTGTTGAAACGTTGCAAAGTTAACCTTTCTATTTAAATAGCGGGCAAACGAGCACTCGGGGTTACCTGACGATAAGTGAGCATGCCAGCTGTAGTACATTCTGCACATTTATGGCGACGATGTAGCCAATGAAGAAGGTAAGTTATTTAAAATTTCGTTAACATTATTCAAGGAACTCCTCTACGCAACCGAACAACGTTATAAAAACAATTCAATGATGATTTTAGATTTTTTTTATCGGGTGAGTTATAATATTAATTTTAAAATAACGTCGTCCATTTATCACATTTTAGTATGGCACGGATACAATATATCCAACGGATAACAACAATGTAAATATTGATGACACAAAAACAATAAAGAATCGTACCGATATACACAATTTTGTAATGCTAAAGGATTAATTAACAATTAGTGGGAATTCACTTTCTCGTACACGAAGTACTTAACAGACTGTACAATAGTTTTGAATGATCGTCAGCGAATATAAAGAGGAAGGTCGATGGAATAACACTCTGGGGGCCTTGCGACCCACTCGAACACGCCCCAGATTGATCGGAACATTCGGTCTGATTAATTGGAATAGCCTCCACGAGACGAAGGTACAATAAACTAAATGTACAGTAAAGAAAACTTTGGAAATACATATATCCACAATCGTTAATAGACCTTGGATTATGATTCGGAGAAATTGTAGTATTATATTTACGATTCTATGAATAATAAAAGAAATCTGTTTCTCTGACTGTTTTTGCGTTCATTTTTACAGGTTTACATACATATAATCGTCCATTAAACTTTGTGTTGCAAAAAAAAAATGGGAGATAAATCTCCATTTTTCGTATAACAAGGCGGGCGGTGTGACGGCTTGTCAAGTAGAATTCGATTTTTAGCGAATGAAACTATTTTTAAAACATTGCAGTTGACGTAGAGATTACGAAGTAAAATTCAATTTTATTTGTGAAAATGAATTTAATTGCATTCATTTTACTTTTGACTAAATACTACATTATTAAAAGGTAAAACAATAGTTGTTTAATAAACTGAATTTTGATGCAGTGAATACTTAATAGTGCAATACTTTGTCACTCGCTAAATATATTTCATAATATACTTTAATAAATTAATAAAGACTTGCTTTAGTGACGAAGTAAGAGACAGATCATTTGAACTCACTTGAACCGATATCACTTATCCAATCTCCTGAGTATCAGGGTTAAAAAGACGTCATTCAATAGGGATAATTTTATATAATGAAGATCGCAAGATGTCTGCCATTAAAAGAACCGTAGTAAATTACGAACAGTGAAGAATATCGATAGATATGTTTAGAAAATTTTCATTGAGTCACCGATTCCGATTTCACACATATTCTGTCATGTACCTTACACTAGGCAACATACACTAACACGTACTATTGACATTGTCAACAATTGGTTACTATTGTTATGCGATTTCCAAGTTTACTTACTTCCATAGGGCTACAAATGAAATTTACATCCTGTAGCTTTGTATAACCTACTTTCAGAGCATGAGTGATGGATATTATGTTATTGAACAGTCAACGCGATGCGTGAGCTAGGTAAGACTCATTAGTGGAAATCAAGATTATAAGGTAGAACTAGTTATTGCTGCGCCCGCGCTGGGCTTCCATTCAAAAAGAATGATGTTAACAGCTTGTAATAAATAACGATTTCCTGCTCAGCACCAGTAAATAATTGAACGTCAATCAACACATTTCTAGTTTCTTTATATGGAGTGTATATGGGTTCGTGTTCGCAGGTCAGTTATGTTAATACTTCGGTAAAATTATTGATTTCGTAACGCAAATATATAAATATATATTGACGTAACTGATGTTTTTCAGTGTATCTTATGTAAACAGTTATGTATGTTACGGTTTAAACAACTATTTTGGTGTCTATACTATACTTTTAGATTGACATGAACAAACATGACTGATCGAATCATGAAATGTTTATGATTCAGATGTCACTGTATATACAAAATCGGCAGTTGGTCATTTCATGAAATAGTGAATCTTACTATAGGTCCATGACGTACATGTTAATTACCTAATTTTAATGAGGATCTTCAACTGTTCGTTACTTAATAAATATATAAAAACTAGAGTACCTCAAAATGTTTTCTACTATCTTTGTTTCGTGGTACGTACTGTCTTCCACCCGCAGACAGAACACTATGTTAATAGCCAACGAATAGACGGCTCGCCTGGCGGTAATGGCATCACCGACTCGTTGGCGGCCAAGATGGGAGACGTAGGACCCGTTTATATAACGCTCCGATCTGGAACCGATGCACGTGAACAATAATACACTATAGAACGAGGTTGATAGCTTCTCAGGCACGTAATAAATTTTACCACTACGTCACAATTATCGTCGGGCTTAAACCGGTTGCTTAGCACGATGTCACTAAGAGCACAGCAGGATGACTTGGGCTCCAGTATGGTTGAAGCTCCTTAAAACATACATTACATACAAAACCTTTAGATAATTACTGTTGGAAATATGCCCGTGTAAGCTTATATCACTAGATCCGAGCCGCAAATACGCCCGATTTGTCGCCGAACTTCAAGGTAATCTTATATATTTCACACCGTCCTTCAATACGAGAGATCGCTCGATTCCTTGTCCGTTATTCAGCAGGATGCAACGCGAGTAGGTTCATTTGGGACTCAAGAATGTATGGAGACCCTTCTACCGCAAAATCCTCTAATATATAATTTGCAACATATTTCGGAGAGAGTTTCAACCGGTACATAGATGATCATATGCGCAAAATTTTAATAATCTATACAAATATTTTAAGAGTGCGAATTTTGTTAAAGTATAAACGGCAGGTAATCTCCCGAACCACGGCGCCTATTTAAAATATTCGTTTACAGGATGTTGAGGGAAACATTCGGGACATAGACATTATATCATATAAATATAATGTATTATTATTTTTCAAGCACAATGAACTTGGAGCGGGCAGCTAGTATGATATAAAATTCATATCATAGGCACTCAAGAGAACTTATCACCGGCCATTACTTGAACAGTGTGTACAATTGATGGATTGTATAATTCAAACTTTATTTAACTGTACAGTATCTATTGTGCACTCAAACTGAAGACGCAACGGCGATAACACGACAATGAAGAATACAATATTTTTGTTAGTATTTTAAAAGCGACTATACCCCACTTTTACATAGCAAGAAAGTAGCTCTCTTAATACAAATCTTGCGGCACGAATAGGTCTAATAGCCAGATTGACTGCTGTTGTATTACATTGTCAATGATGTGGGTACTGATTGTATAAAACAAATAACAATTACAGTTGGTTCTCGTGTCTTAGTTGTTTGTGATGAGTCAATTATGTATCGTAGGGCGAGTGAATGAGTACGTGGTCTTGAAGGGAATCGCAGAACCACACGTAAACCCAGAAAAAATTGAGTTTATTTTTGGGAGTAAACGTTTGAATCAATCGCATCTCTTTAATAAATCAGAATGTAATATATATATGTATTGGTAAATATAAGCAGTAGTCGCCACCTCGCTTCTATCGTGATCTGTGGAGAAATTTAGGCATTTGATACGCTGGTCCGTAAAGAAATAAAAAAAAAATAGTAACCTGTCAGGCGAAATGAGGCGATTTGAACCGAGGCAGCACGGCACATTCCGACGGCAACGGTTTATGTAAACGGCGCTCAACCATTTTCTTTATTGCCCCATAATATTGCTCCACTTTTATAAATGCCCCGCTTCGCGTTTCTTTCGAATTATTAACACCGATGTCGAGGTTGTTATTTAATTTCATAAATGTTTTATTCATTCGAGGTTAGAAGGTGGTTCCTTTGTATGATTTGCCCGTGACAGGACTAGGTATTCAAACGGCAATTTCTAAAGTGATGCTAGTCGCTTCAATTAACATCGTGTTTCAGTAAAAAGAGCTCAGACGTTTCCACTGTATGTATGCTCAAGAAATACCAATGTAAGCAATGATAAATATTTGGTATGTAAGGGGCGCCATCTATGAGCCAACCTTTCGTGTTCGGGGTACATCCTACTGAAGAACTCACGATCCAATGACGTTAGCACACCTCCATAGATTGGTTGGTTGGCTGGGCTTTCACCAGTTGTATCTGACAGTACTCGTGCGTGATGCTATTGGTTTGTACCCACTCCGTTACTATATATATCAACTCTGATATAAACGTGATTCAATTGCAATATCTCCGAGTTATTTAATGGGAAGTTTCCCCGCTTTCTTCTTGGTTGGCGACGCGTCGATGATGCCCCTAGAATTAGACATCGAGGGGTTTCGGCGGAGAATCAACAGTGACAATATTTAATAGTTAATTCTAGGAGGGGGTCGTAATTAACGCGGTACAAGGCTCAGCGAGCTCTAATATTAGGGGTTTCATGCGAAAGCCTCGATTTTTGCTATGCACGGCACGTCACATGCATGAGAGGTTGACGAGGACTGAAAAATGGATGTCGCATAGTACATCAAATACTTAACACTTGACGCCGGCTTCACTGTATTCTCTTGTGATATATTACATATAAATAAGAAACAGATGCCAGTGTACGTCGATGGAATTAATCAAACAATAATTTTAAACACATGACAATAATAATAGTAAGCTATTGAAATTTAATTTGTTATTTACATAACTCCCAAACCGGTGAACGAGAAATTTTATGTAAACGAAATGTTAATTAAATGCGAAATATATCGTTTCATTGAAAGTTTACGAGCTGTTGATGACCGAAATGATAGTTAATTGTAAATTTTACCAATAAATGCGGTGTCCATCGAATTATAATAAGAGCAGATACACTAATAGTTTGACGGTTTTTATCTATTAAAACGAGAATGATGTGAGCAGCGCTCAAATCCCAATCTTTTTTTTTTGTTGACGAAGGGGAAACCTTCAAAAGGTACCCAGTGCCGTGGGAGCGACGCCGGGTTATGTGGTATACTGCACTGAAAGCCGGTGGCCTTC
>DWPT01000031.1:0-37206 GCA_018251895.1 Agathymus mariae mariae
CCGGTGACCGCCTGCTGCTCTGTCGGGGAGGCGTCGTATACCGACTTCAGTTTCCTCAACGTCTTGGGACGTTCCGCTGGCATCGGCCGCAAGCCGATCCCGTCGAGCGTCGTCGTGGAGCCTTTGAAGAGGCCTGGAGACAAGAAAAGTGATATTAAATAACAAACCTATACTCGTAGCTCAGTTGCTAGTGAGCTAACGCTGAAGACTTCATATATGTTTTCCTTCATGCCTTGGATCCCAGATGATCACCCACCCAGTAATGAAACTTAAAAGAACAGTTACTACAAAATACTAACTGAACTAATGCAATCTATTCTGAATAGACCGAGTATAGGACACGTATCACATAATAGGACAATATACTACAGTCAAAACATGAATATGAAAGTTGTTTTTGTAACAAAACACTGTAATCATATACAACTATAAAACATGGATATAAATAACTGAATATTATCTTAGTTAAATAACTTAACGTTGATAGACTTTCAACAAAACTGCAAATAGGACTTTAAACGGGAGACCCCTTGCACGGACCGCTAGGTACCAAATTCTGCAAGCACTTTTATTGTTTTAAACCTATGTACCTATTAGAAATCACTTGATTCCAAAAAGGAAAGTACAGGAGAGGAGTAAAAGCTTTACTCTTAACATTTTGAGAGAATACCCCAGTTTTAGAATCTCAAATCCGACATCTAACAATAAAACAAATATTCGTGTGTAACTATCACGTAGCATACAGTAATTAGCGTTAAAATATAACGTGGTCAATTATCAAATTGACATTGTAGTAAATACATAAATAGGTAGATACTAATTACATATGTATATGTAACTGGCGGTTAGCATATTTGAACCGCGTGTCAAATGTTTTATGTACTTAATACCTCCCAGAAGAATTTCACATCATATATAACATATATACTCAGTCTGGTTTCATTCCATTGCTGGGCACGGGGCTCGTAATTGAGAAGATCAGAATCGTAATGCTCTATTCATTCTATGTCTGAAGTTCTTATACCAGTTTTATCCCATGATAGTAGGCATATCGTATCTTCCGAAGATTGGACGGATCGGATTGCTAAAAAACTACGGCCACCCATGCAACTACCGACCGCACCCACACTTGCTTAACTCCGCCGATCGCTTATCGACACAAACCGTCCTTATCTTGGATTTAATAATAGCCGAGAAACGTAACCCCGATCACGATCAAATTGAAGCCAATTTTCCGTTCCAATTCCTTGGACTACGTCACGTGGGGAAAAGTGAAAACCAATTTAACCACGTGTCAAGGTTCTTCTTGAGTGTTTGATGTAACATTGTATTATTGAATGGCTGTGATAAGAGACTCAAAATAATCCTACGGCCTAGTTGGTAGCGCCGCCTTTGTAGCGAAGTATGATTGAGTTTTGTTTAGGGTGCAATTTATGTGACAGATTTAAGTCATTCTTTTTAAATTTTGCTTCTTGCATGTTAACGGTGTGTCCCATTGACACTGGACTATTTCGATCTCGTTTTAACTGTCTCTTATCTCTGTCTCGGTTTAACGTTCTGCCTCCTACAAATGACTGGTTTATTTTATTGCACATTAAACGCCGGCCATTACATCTAAAAGTCACCTTCAATTCCATCCTGCACATAGGTGCCGGCGCAGACGCATACCAAACAATTCAGTTCAATTGAGCCATTCGTCATGAATATAAATATTTTACTTGCTGGTCAGTAACAGACCGATTGGAAAATAAAATATAAGAATATTCCGTAAGATGAGAAAGGGGGTATGTTTTATTGGCAGCAAGCATTAGTCATATGAAAAACAAACCTATTTGTGAAGTTGCCAAAATAAAATAGGGCATTTTTCCAAAACTATGATATGCCATATTCAAACTAATTTTCCTTAGAAGATTTTATTTCTAATAGTAGGTATAAAATAAATTAAATTTAAATATATAACTGTACTAATAAGATTTGACAGACGGATCTGGCCGTAGTGTTGAATTGAAATAAATAAAAGTATCTAAATGAATATGCGATTTAAAAAAATACTATTACTGTAGTTTTTTTAAGAATTCTGCCAACTATCTGATGTTTCTTACCTACATAAAATCTGCAGTCCAATTAATTAAACAATTTACAAAGTAATGCTCAAAGCCGATATTCGCCATAACGGCGAATTATTCATGTACCTATATGTATGTAAATGTAGAATATGTACTCCGTTTTAGTATTTTCAATCATATTTATTCACCGTTTTCGGCAAAAATAATAATAAACAACACATCTAAACGTTTACATATACAACCATATTGATTTTCCAGTATAGAGAAGAAATATATTTTTAGCTTCAAATTATAGATAATTATTACTGCTCCAACACAGTCGTGTAAGGAGTCGTTTCTTGATCCTAATTATAACTTTGATTTGGCGCCGACTACATCTACCTCGCCCACGTATCCTTGTCGCAATAGTGTCAGCCCTAGCCAGTAAGTACCTGGCTATAATTAGACCGGAATGTAGACATTTTGGCGCCATCCCTGTTTTATTCACACAGCTAGTCTAGACGCGCCGATTGACATCGACTAGTTATTCATCAATGCATCGAAGGACTAATACAGAATAATAAGGTACAGATAAGACAATTCCATAGTGTAGTTAATGAAATAAACGAATGATATAATACTTATTCGAAGTTTTACGCCATCGTTTTAACAAATGTTAACGTGAGTGGTCCCAGTAGAAGAAGCAGTAAGAAACTCCCAAGGGTTTTTTTTTCCTAGTCACAGTTATAGGTTAATTATGCTAAACGCCCGCCTGGAAGAGATCGCTACGTTACCGATGAGCTCGCCTTTTGTATTCTTTATGTAACATATCATACATATCCGCGTGATATCTAGCACATATCCATCCGGAATAACGTACCTTTGAAATGGTAAAAGAATTTTTCAAACAGGTGCCATGGTTCCGGAGATTGCATCCCGGAAACAAACACCCAGAAGTCCCAGCTATCTTTATAATATCAGTATAGATTTTCACCTGTTCCGACATCCAATTTTGCAGGCGAACCTCTCTGACATTACATTACCAACCTGTACATCCATCCAACCAATAAATTTCACATCTGTGACTGGGTATTCTCATGGCATCAACTGTTCATATTTACTAGAACAGATAAGTGGTCAAACCGTGACATCATACTCGTATATCTCTGGGATACATTTAATTTTAAATTTTAATTTTAATTCATATTACAATAGAAGCGTCTTTTTTATTATATTTTTATTTTTATTATATTTATACTATGCGCTGGTTTTTCAATTAAAGAAAACGTTACTTAATTCAAAGGATCAATTATCTATCTATCTGTTTATTGTTCATCTGTTTCACCAATTTATTAAATATATTAGACTATATATTTTTTGTTGGTTTTATTTATTTCAACTAACATTACAGGTAAACCTAATACCTTCCTGAACTATACAATTGATTATATTATAAAATATCATATAAAAAAAATGTTACTGGTCATGTAGTATAGACATGCATTATGCCATAAGACGATGATGAAACCCGTACTTCTTCGTGTAAAGTCATTTAACATTAGCCTTTATTGAATTGACTTTCCTTTGAACAATAAAAAACTTTCACTCCATGCAACTCGTATTATCACTGCAAGCAACACGGCACGATGCGTTTGTAGTGTAAGAACAGTATAACAATGGGCCATTGTGGTCTTCGGTGCATATCCAAGCGTAGTTACGGCAACGTAGTATGGAGAAATAACGCAAACATTACGATCAAATTGGATAAGTTGCATTACATGTACGCGGTGTGTTAGAAGAATATTTCTCTGTTAATTGATCACGTTGTTTGATTTGTTTTGTTAACTGACCTGGTCGTATAGGAGGTTCTATTTACACTCTCCCTTTATATAAATATTTATTAATTATATATGTTGTTTAAATATTCAATCGTTAATAAAATACATTTTTATTCATCCACTCAAGTTCAAATACATTTTTAAAACTTGTAGTGGTTGAAATTTGATGTTAATACAGTTTTCTTAAACATTCATTAACAATATTTATTTTATTATTTATTATTATTTATATATAATTAACAAACGAGCAGACGAGCCACCTATGGTAAGTGGTCACCGTCACCCATGGACATCAGCAAGACCAAAGGTATCACTGATGCGTTGTCGGCCAGGAAATAAGAAATAAGTAAGAAAGAAAGTACTAGTTCTCAAGCCCCCAGCCGGAACACGACGAGTCGTTTGACAGCTGACTCAAGCAGCTTGTCAAATTGTCTTATATAAAATATTTAGGAGGATATAAATGTATATACAAATTTGTGTTAATTGTAATCATTTAATAAAAGTATAAAAGTTCCTAATTGAATGCTCTCAGGTCGTAGGAGTATGTGATGTCTAATCGTGCGTGCCTATGCCACCCGTAACACAGGCAATCCTAGTACGAGGGTGTGAGCCTGTCAGCGTTTATTTATTTATTTATATTTATAACAACTTATTGGTAAGCCAATAACCTCATAATAAAAATTAGATGATAAATTCAAATAGTAAATTCAGCGTCTTTGATAATAAAGAGAGGATCAGCTACGATGCAAGGTGTTAATGGGTTAAGCTGTGGTATGTATAATATATTGTAATTATCATATCATAACAGGATACTTAGTTAAAAATTATGTAACTAATAAAATTAGTATTATAAGGAGCGAAACATGTGTTAGTAACGGTATGTACGTTGTTATATACTTTTATTTATCGTAAATGCATGTTTCCTTCGTGGGAGGTTCTATGCATGTATAGAAATATATACCATCATACATTGTGCTTGCGGATTGTTGCAAAGTAAATGAATGTTAATTTAATAACAATGAATTTCTGCAAAAAACACCTGATACTATCAACTATGTGTGTACAAATTTATAATGTGCCGTAGTTATATAATATTGTACCACTATAAACTGCAGTATGAAATTGAATTAATATGTGTCTGTCATCTCTATACTCAGAATTCAAGTTTCGATAAAATTAATTCAAGTCGGTTGAGGAGTTATTGATTAATTATTTCATCGTTTAATATGAAATTAAAGGCAAATGATTCGTGTAGGTACTTTAGGTATAAAAAAGTGATCGTCTTCGAAATGAGAGATGCAATTACGAATATCCCGACGCGGCGGAAATCGACCACTTTCCTCTCACAGATTGGTTCGGCCTCACCTCGGCAATATTCGCGTAGGTGTAATTTTTTTAAACTTACCTTTATTAGACGTAGTTTCAGTGTTAATAACAAAATACACTCAATAGTGTTTTGGATAATGTGCAGTGCAAGTAACATTCCTTCTGTCTTATTTTAGTTATGTACTCGCAAAAAAGTGGTGCAGAGAGGTAAGAAACTTATCCATACTTGAGACCAAACCAACATAATATAAAGTTACGTATATACAACTGAATTAAACTTTATGAAAGTATTTTCTAATAATTCGATATAAATAGTTGATGACTATTGTCATCTATGACTAACATTAAAAATACCTAATGAGGTATTCAAAGGTGACTAAATATTTTCAATGTCAAACTAAAGACATTCCGGGTGGAGACAAATCTTTCTAATAATATTGTAAAGACTTAGATTATTTCGTTGAAAGTAAAATTACTTTTGTACCTTTGTGATTTGAAACTTGATACTAGACAGAATATCTGAAAGTTCTTCGAAACGTTATCGAAGATATAAATATGAGGGCCGCCAATTGGTACTTAGCTAACGTCCTAACTCATCTCATTATAAGTTTTACCCGAGGCCAATAATAAGACACCCATTGGTAGTGATGAGGTGATAAGATGATATGATCATTTGTATCATCATATTGGATCCTCTGATGTACGATAACCTCAAACACTGATTACCCACCAGCTATCTACCGAGAGTCATCACTTCACAAAATGTGGTATCTCCTCGGAAAAGACTATCTATTGAAGATTTCCATAAAAGGTTTTTATAAATCATAAAATAACCAATAAGTAATAATATTAGTAAATCTAATCAAACTGTTATTACCACATAGTCTAAAACAATTTTTGACTCCGATCGGGATGATATCAAAAACTATTGCACATGATTTTCATGTAATTGTTATAAAAAGACAGAGTGGCGTAGAAGATTCAGGTTATATTTAGTAGAATTTACTTCGTTTTTGTTTAATTTCTTCCAATATGATAAGGATTGTCGAGTAAGGTGGAAAAATCATAGAACTATTATCCATTCCAACATCTTTCCGCCCAAGGCAGCTTATGATAGTATAAACAAAAAAAAAAAAATATATATATATATATAACCTATTTACCATAACAGCCATAACTCACAATTTCCCATCAGTACGGCGGTCATCAACTCCGACGACACCTCCAGAGGCCGTCATTTCTACATCAGTCAAATGTATTCCGAAAGAGATTATCAGATTCACTTCCAGACGAACGTATTCACACGACTCGTTTCCATAACTCACTGCGCTTGCGCACATAAATTTGCAACCGGATTCCTACGAGACGCGCCACTTCTGTTTATAAACTTGCGTCTTTAATCGATACTTCACATCAATATTATTGTTATAATGAATTAGTTTAATAACAATTTAAAATACGTGCACTCGATTTTCCGTCCTCGAAGCGACTGGCAAATCGCGAGCGAACAATATTGATAAGAGCGTACGAGTCCTACTTGTGATGTCACTTATCGACCACTTTATTAATCTGCATCAATTTGCTCACGCAGCCAATTGTCTATATATTGTTCTGAACCTGTTCTGTCCCATCGAAAGCTATATGATACGATAAATTTTATATAATTCATAATTTTAAAAATGTAGAGATTCGAATTCCTCTGGAGTCTAATTTAAGTAGCCAGGTGACGAGTTCTGGGTTGGATCCCTGTTAATATTATATGATAAATGTTTTTCTCCTGTTTTGTTTACTAAATAATGACTGTATGTGTCACTATTCATGCCTCTTGTAACACCAAATCATAGTCCAGAGAAAAAAAATACGAACGGAACAATTACTTTAAAAAATACTAAAAATTAAACTTTACATTTACTTCTGTAA
This sequence comes from Agathymus mariae mariae, assembly GCA_018251895.1. Taxonomy (NCBI): domain Eukaryota; kingdom Metazoa; phylum Arthropoda; class Insecta; order Lepidoptera; family Hesperiidae; genus Agathymus; species Agathymus mariae. The sequence continues at coordinate 7,130 of DWPT01000031.1, forward strand.
CATTGAAGAGACTCTTTCAACGCATCCTAAACACTCGCATTGTAAATAGAATAACTATTTTACGTTACTAAAAAATAATATTTATCAAGCAAAACTAAGCCTCTACTTTAAATGCTTTTCTTAAATTCTCACACATACTCACACCCCCAACCATTATTCTACGACTGACAAACACAAATTGAACCTTACAGGCGTCTACGATCCGAGAGCAAATAATATCACAAAATGTCTGCTTTGACCCAAAATCGAGTCCAGGATCTTTCACACAGCAATGGTTATCATCAACGACAATCCCTCATAACAGGATATAGAAGCATTCCAGAGTAAAAACCTAATGAAAGAATTAATTGTGTATACTACAAGGTTGTTGCAACGGTTGTTGTGATAAAGGATACTGGGTCAAGAGATAAGATATTGTTATACATTGAAGTTCCAACCTTCAACCATACTAGTACACTTAATCGTAAAATATTCCGTGAATCGTAAACTAATTCGCAAGTTAAACATAATATGATATCGATATTCGTTATTCGAATCATGCACGCGAGTCTGATTTGTATTTATTTATTTAACATTTAATACAACTTTTCAAATGCAGAAAATTCTGCCAAACTGCAGCACACTTAATAGGCAGTGTGGACGATTCACGAATTTAACATAATAAATATACAGTCAATCAGGGTAAATTTGACATCCTGTGTAACTTTGGTAATTTGGACCTATCAAGATTCTTTTTTTTACTATATTAACTATCAAAACCACAAATCATTTAAAACAGTAAGTTTATTCTATGCCATTTCCTTTGAAATAACGTCACAAAAAAAGTTGAGTGTCAAACTTAATTCATCCGCCATTTTTGAAACGAAAATAACGGTTATGTGACCAAATAAAGTTACCTAAAAGAGGGGGTAACTTTGCCATACCATACTTTTGCAGTTTTCCTTTTATAATTTCCATTAAAAAGAGTCAGATCATTTAGAATTCTATTCTTCACGGTCTCAGAACACAAATTTACTTGGTACTCGTATTTAAGTCTTACGTGTTTACAAAAACCACACAAGCAGAAATGTGCTGCATGTCCTGTCAAAGTTACCCTGATTGACGTCACTAGAAATCATCAATCAGCTGTCGCATGTTAAAAGATCATCGCTTGAGAACAGTTCGACCGATTTGACTATTTTCGTTGTGTAAATATATGAATTTGAAAATTCCAATAAATAAATGAGACATTTTTAGTGCACTTGTCAATTTTTTTAATTAGTAAATTGCATCGGTGTGGAGCCTGGAGGGTCGCTAGTGATCGACAAATCAACGCACGGAAAACTTTTATTCGCTCTCCACTAACAAGTCTTATTTTTCAACCGTAAATTTAGAAGGTTGACTAAAATAAATACTATTTCAGGTGAATAAATTCGATAAAATTACGATGTAATATTATTCGGATGACGCTGACGGCACTAAGGCGCGGGCGCAAGCGGTGCTTCAAACAGGGAGAGCTCATTCCATCAATACGGCTTGGGCGACTGATAAATACAACTTTATACTAATAATATTCAAATCATTTGCATATAGAAATGGCTTGGAATAAACTTATTATGGTTATTCATCAAAAGAAGTATTTATGTGGCAATTTTACATAATTTAATGTTTCTCACGCTAGTTAAATTTTAATTGCTTTGTAACGGTTTATTAGGTAGTAAATTAATGCTGTCGTTTCTTTCGAAGCGATTTGTGTCAATAATGGTTAATTATTAATTTAAAAGTTATTACCGGTACTGTTTGGAGGCAATGGTAGCTCAGTGGCTTCCAATCAGTCTTCGATTTAGATCCTACCACACCTGTTATTTTTGTTAACCTGAGGGTGTTTGATAAGAACTATCAATTATCAATGGAATATATCCTATGGACACCTAAAGACCAAAAGGTTGTCTGGAAGATATCACTTTTCATTAAACTTTTCCAAATAGATAGGGTGACAGTAAACATGAAAAAATTACAATAAGAACAGTAACAATTGCTTTTGAAGCAGTAACTATTCGAGAAGGTAAAATTATGATTCCCGAAGCAAAACTGTATATAAACACTTTATGAAAGCATGTGTCTTCGATTATCATAAAGATAAAGATGGTTGACCATTTAGAGATTAATATAACGGAAAACATCGAACTGTAACTAATTTATGAAAACACAAGATTAGCTATCATACATCATAGGCCAGTATAATTTCTTTATAATTACACTTATTTAGATGGCAATAATTTACTTAGATTAATTCAATAAGAAAGTTAAAAACTAATCCTTTATATATTTGGATTTGTATTACGAATAATAACTCACACTAACATTAAATACAAATTTTATATTCAAAACATTAAAAATAGTAACTTTTGTCAAATTAGTTGCATGCCTCGAAACTTAAAATTAATAACTGAAAAAAATTGACTCGTATAAATGGATTGATATTCGTATCAAAACTAGCCTAACAATTATAATTTTTTTATTGGTAATTAGCCGATAAACGAGCATATGCGCCACCTGATGGTAAGAGATCGCCGTCGCCCATGGACAGTAGTAACACCAAAGGCATCACTAACGCGTTGTCGGGTGAGAAAGCAGAAGCAAAAAAGATAGTACTAGATCTTAAGCCCACAGCCGGAACACGCCGAGTCGTTTGGCGGCTGACTCAAACAGGCTAGCCAGGCAGACTTCACGAAAAGAATAATACCGGTAATAATAACCCAACGCAAAACACTACCACCAAGCAGGCTGACTTCTGTCGCCTCTGACGACATCTGCCAGCATGGGATTGGTGTCAGTATTCTAGGCCGCAACAATACGGACAAAGATTTATGTATATTCTGAATGTAGGCTCACCTCTCTTATCATCATATATCCTCGCATCTCGTATAGATTAGGATGATGAGAGATTCCAGTTCAAATGCCACAATAAAAAAAAAAAAAACATTATGTCTAAATTCATTCTCGTTGAAGAAGAAAGAAGGATGACTAAAAGAAGAGAAAAGAAAGAAGGAGTTGACCGTCAAACGTGTCAGAGATGCCATTAATGAAGCGCGTTGACCAATTACCATTAAGTGGTCTGTCTGGTCGTTTGTTGACTTTAAACATATAATTGCGGCTTGCATTACATAAGCCTTATGTGTATTCCACAAAGTTAGTCAAGTATGGATTGGTGGATTTTAAATATTTTTTGTTTATTGTTTGTTAAACGTATCTAAGTTTCATTACTGATTGAACTTATCCTGACTCGACATTCTTATCTAAAAGCTTGTCTTTCAATGGAAAACCAACTTATTTTATATTACTAAGACATGTGGTCTGTTATTGCCAAGGTTAATGTAATTCAGAGCTCAGATAAGATGTTCATACTTCATAGAACAGATATGAACTTTAAATTGAGACATATTCCCATTAACATAACTGATTTCTATCAGTCGTTTTAACTAGTGCATACTAGATTTTACTAGTTTCAACTGGTACGTACTGACGAATTTTAACCTAAACTGGATTGTTTGACTGGTTGTGATATTTAGAGTTCTTGCATGGGTATCCTAAGACGAAAAACGAAGATTATCGTCGTAATTGATGCTAGTAACGACCATCTCCTGGGTGCCGGGTGAAGAAATCCGAATTCGATCCCAGCCGCCGCAGTTTATGTGACATATTTATTAATGACTTTTTTCAGTGTCGTCGTTCGTTATAATGACATTTTTTTTCTGTGTATATTGACAAAAATGGTAACAAATAAACAGACAAATGAAATTGTCAACTACTTTACGTAATTAAACGAGTACACCCCGAAATATAGCCACTTGTAATAGTAATTTCAATGGATGGTTAAAAGATTTTTTCCAGTCATCGGGTACAATTCAACAGTTTGTTTTTTAAATTTATAATACAGAATAATATGCGTCCCAAGTATATTAGGTGCTACAAGCGAAGCCGTGTACACGTTTGTGAAGTGAAACAGATGATTTTTTTTTTTGGAATTAAAACGTCAAAAGATTTCATAGGAAATGCCACCCCACAAAAAAGACATCGCAGATAAGCCACACAAAATAAACCCACAGTAACTCTATACGAGACTTTTTTACAAAACGCCACATTGCATTACAAGATAAAATTAAACCCCCAATAGACACATTACAAAATTAACTTTCAATTCACTGACATAGGGTTCAATTTTAAATAACATTTTTTTGTGAAAATGAAGCTATTTGGTTTGAGCTGGTGTAACCCAATAGCGCCAATGAAACATTTTTATTCAAAAAGTATGTCGGAACGTATGCGATCTATTTTGGACGTGAGTTAATATTTTTCATCCACATATTTTACTGTTAGAAGCAATAGATTTTGTATAAATTTGTATTAGAGAACTGAACTCGATAATTTATCAAACGCCTGATGAAAAATACTTGTTTCGAATGTAATTACTATTTGCAAACATAGCGATCATAACCCCAAAACGCAATGGCGATGACTTACTTATAAATTTTATACCAAAAACAAGTGTTTCGTAAATGTCTGTTATTTTATATTCTCTAGTGATCCTCCAAGATTAATTTTGTGACTCCATGAAGTGACATGCAATGATTTATTCACGGAAAATCATTTGAATTTCTCATAAAATAGCTGACGCAACAAAGACGAGTTGCATTGCGTTGCACCAGACCGTAAGTAACATTTGATAACCTCCGATTATGTCAGTTCTGTGTACTATGTACATAATCTACATCGCCCCCTAGTCATACAATGCTGTATCTCTTCCAAACATTGGTGACAAATCACAAGTATCAAGAAATTTAGGGACAGTCACCTCAACAAGAGTGGACCAATTTTCCTGTTGTGTCGAAAATTTATTGAATCATCACCATATTAAAAATATACGATAATCATACTAGTTAGTTATTGTTAGACAACACACATTTAAATATATTAAGTAATAGATCTCAATGCACTAAAGACAGATACGTCAGACATTATGACTAATGTTTTAAGTCAAATTTGTTCGTAATAAAGAATATTAAATTTATATGTCAATCCTCTGGGATATGAGAGAAGGGAAGTGTTTATCTTTGTTTCAGGGTTATCTTCTATATAATGTCTAAATCAGAACTTAAAAAACTAAGGACCGCAATGAAATCAGATAAAAAATTATGAATAATTTCGGATAGGGGCAGAGTCTAAATGAAACACGTTACGACAGGTTTTCGCTGTCTATGCCGATACATTTGCCGCGTCGCTCTCAGTTTTCAATACATAATTTTTAGGGCTATTGTTTCTTTCTGCGGCTATAATACCAAATAATACCTAGAAAAAAAAGTCTAATTGCTACCTTGTCAATACATCATGTGTACCACTTAATTCATCCCCAAATAGGATCCATAGGAACCGCTGAACTCATAAAAAAACGTAAATGTACTAGAATGTCAACTATTTTTATCTTTTTTTAATTTTGACATCTTATGACAGTTTTTTGTTAAGCAAATCTTTTGTAAATTATAATGTTATACAAGCAAAAATAAATAGATGTACAGATACATTTTTTTTATTGTTTTCAAACTATTTATTTATTTTATTTTTCCAAATTTGTATTAATTTAAAAATTAAACATAAACATCTCGTAACCATCACTTCTACTTTGCTTAAATTGTATTCCATCCGTATGAAATAGTCGCATTCTACTTTTTACGTATACTCTCCAGATCTCTAGCTGTGCGTACACGAGGAATACTACTCGACCGTCGTACAGTTTACAACTAATACGGAGGGTAGTGCTACTCGATTTTCGCACGTTTACAATCTCGCAGTTGCACACGTAATAAAGATAGTAAATATGATTTAATTTTAAGTACTACTTGTTATATTCGTTAGTTTTATGTATTAGTATAAGAGATTGTAAATTTATTTTATAAATAAAAAAATTAACATTAAATAAATAACATGTTATTTTTTACTAAAACCAACCAACCGAACTAAAAGTGAAACGATCAATCCAATAAATTACTTTATAATCTCCTAATATTTACAGTGCATTTTGAAAAGATCAATAATATACAACATATCAAATACACCCATCTGTTTTTTGTCAGACGAAAATCACGTGGAACACACAGTTTGCCGCCAAAACAATTTGCAACGTAAAGCTGAGTCACAGACCCATTATACGTCAAACGTGTATATATGACTCATTCTGTTACTCACGTATAGTTAAACCGCTTAATATTTGATATCCCCTATAATTTTTTTAAAACGAACAATTTAATTTCGTGTAATTATTTATGAAATTAAAAGAAACAATACTAGTGTTCAGACATTAATACCTGTTGATAGGAATAATTCGAGAATAACGTGTTACGTAATGTAATATTTTGTTTTTATCTGTTGTCTTTGTTTTTAAAATGGCTGACTCACTTTTGCGGGAATATTTCGGCTTGCTAATGAGTTGTAGGTTATGAATGAACGACATTGTTTGATATTTTTAATGCGTTTTCTGCTTTACTCAACAAATTTTTCATATTTAGAATCAGTCAATGCCCCTTAAGTTTCCTAAATTTTTAATATAATATTTCTATTAAATAAACTAATTTATAAATTTATACGTATCAACCAACGTTAAACGAAACTTTTATTTCAATACGAATTTTAATATCGTTAAAATAAGAATGATGAGTTACTAAAAGGTAAAAATTATGTAATTTAATAGTAATATTCTAATTTAATTTGTATGTAAGTAATCAATAATAATATGCTGTGTTTATGTGATAAATATAAATGCTTCGAATGAAATTATGGCCGGAATACACGGTGGACAAAGAAAGTTCGATGACATTATGGTATTATTTCCATTATTATTAAGGACACGATATTTTATGAGCAAAGATTCATCAAGAGCTTTATATGGTGTCTTTGAATGCTATAGTTATTATCACATAAATCAAAAATATATTGAGTATTATATTTTGTCTTTAACTAAGTATAAACACGTTCGATTATCTTATCTGTGATATTTGACACCTAGGTAGGTCAAACTCAATCAAATTAGGAAAAAGTATTACAATACTATCTCGCCCTTGCCTCGCCTCTGAAAACCGATTTATTTATTCGCTCTTCATTTTAAATTTACAAAGTAGATTACATATGTAGGACAGATATAAATATGTAACACTATTGCCAGAAACAATTGCCATTCTTCTTTATCAAACATTTAAGAAATTTCACGTTTGCCACTGTTTATAGTTTTAGAGATGTGTATTCCTAGCTATATGACTTATAAAAATGATTATTATGATAGCTGCAGATAAGTGACCAAAACTATGTTAGCTCCCTCATAACTGAATGTTTAATTCAAGGAATAAATAATATTAATTCCAATATTTGCATTATTACTAAGGCAAAATTAAAAACATGTTTAGATTAGTTATTACATGTTCGATCGTTTACCCAATAAACGAACCGTTCTATAAAAATCTATAAAATATATGTCGTAACGTGTTGTAAAATGGAACTGCATATCAACAGCGTTGCATTGACCCCGCAGAACCACCTGCTAACCTTGCAATAGCTACGCCTGGGGCTTGAGCAATAGTTGCAATATAGAAATAATGTTATATATAATATTAAATAATAAGGCACGACGATGAAACCAGAAGCCAGAGTGGATCCGCTAAATACGAGCCTTCGGACCTGTTAGATCTTCACCAGTTGGCAAACCTGCGCTAAATTAAACCTTCAGTACAGACAATTCCACACGTTTATGCGTTTAAATACATTTAAAACGAATGAAAATAATAAGTGTATACAGAATGCTATGGAGTCAAACGAGGAACCAAGTAGGAATGAACAAAATTACTTTTTATAAAACTCTATTCTTCTATGTTATATTTCTTAATACAACAATATTAAAGGTAAAAGATTTTAAAAATGTGTACACAAGAATGTCGCGTTAATCTCACTCGTATAAAGAACCCGATTTCGCAACGTTTAACACTGTAATGAAATTCTACCTGCACGGTAATTCTGTAATCTCACAAAGAGAAAGATTATTACAATAGTTAATACAATAGTTAATCTCATTGTGTAAACAGCTCAGTATCACTCGTCATCTGGTCCATATTCCTGATATTGAAACGTATGTTAGAACTTTTTGTATCATGCAAAGGTAGGCGATACGATAGGCAGGATAGGAAGACGTATACGATAGGCAGGACAAAGTAGGAAGGATGGGACGGCTAATTATTGCGTCTTTGCCGCTGCGATCAAAACACGTTAACAGCATTTCAGGATGACTAGGAGGGTGGAAGCTAGTCAGGCTGGTAAATAACTCTACCACCATGCACGAGTACTGTCAGGATCAAACTGACCACAGAACCCAGCCTCCGAAACTAGGGCCATGAATGCCGGTTTCTCGTCCATTGCTCAGTAGGCACTACGAGTAGAAGAGGTTGTCTCGGCATCAAAGGTAAAAGCCCGTGACACCTTAAAGGTCATGAATAAATTTCTCATTCACGTCAACCGACTAATAAAAAATCATATTTAAAACGGTAATGAGGCTAACAACATTGACCGGAACCGTTTTGTATTCTTACAAAAGAAAAAGATATTGTAATAAAGAAATCGCGATTGCGGGTACTTTCAATAAAACTGACCATAACCGATCCTTATCACTCATTTGAACAATGTATTTTGTTCAGAGTTCGTTGTTGAAGATTATACAGCTACATATAGCTATATAAAGCTTACAGTCATTGTAATTGTATAGCAAAAAAATATATTTAAATTTAAAAACTGAGGTATGGGTCTTCACTATTTATATATCCTGAATTAGAAACATCGACATCGGAAGACGGATACTTAATACGATGAATTTCCATTTTTTTTTCGATAAAACTGTTTGTTATCCTGGACAATGCAGTAACATTTCATTCATGTCATCGTTTCCCGTTAAACAAATGACATTAGGGAGCAGAACAAAAATGAATAAATAAATTGAACAACAAACCGGACGTATTCGGTTACGTTAAAAAACCGGAACTTTATTTACCTGCCACTTCCGATGCATCCTGCGGTCATATATTCAAGTGTAGAATTGATAGTTTTATCTTTTTTTTTCTTATGCATCACAAGAAAAGTGAACACCTTCAGAGTTATCATCATCACCGTTTATAACTGTCGCACGGCTGGGCTTGGGATTCCACTTTTGATTTCTTTAACTCATGATTCATCACATTTGTCAAATGCGGATTGGGAGGCTTAACACAACTTTGAGTACTATAAAGTCGAGTCGGGAGGTTTTCGCAGGAACTTTTCTTCACCAGGCAAGTTAAGAAGTAAAGCAAGCAATAATTAGAATAAATAGTTTAAGTTAACCATCAGAGTATTCACCATAAATTATGCGCGTACAAAATAATCTTGTAGTTTGGTTACCCTGGCTTGCTGAATGTGAGGTTCGATTCCTGGACAGACATTTGAGTGACGTACTAAATTCGTTCGTTGATAATTTCGTGACTATAAAATTAAACTCTGAAGGCCCACTGTTGAATATTTCTATGGAGCAGATTTTCCGTTGCACCACTTAGACCGGCCCTGAGCCCTCTGAATCCAACGGATCCTTCGGACAGTCAATCGAGATCAAGGTATTCTAAGTTGTTTTAGCCGAGTTATTGCCTGGTATTTATCATATAAAAATTATAATTTTGAAAATAACACCGCTTCATGTTATCGTGAAAGATTTAAGCTTAGTCTTGTGGTAATCTTCATAAACGTGATACCTTGCCGGTCGGTATGCGGAGGGTCGGCCGATATTTGATATCCGATATGGAGAGGCCTTGAACTGCTGATACGATACGAAAGTTGTAAGCAAGACGAGACACGAGGCGTCCTGTCAAAACATTCCGTAATACTTATATCGGCTGGACGAACTATCCCTGTTTTATGAGTTATAAAAATCGAACTCGTTATAAGCCTTGTAACAAATCTTGATCTATTTATAGATCAATATTAAAATGATTTTAAATGAATTGGGTATTCAATTATTAAAAAAAGTCTAACGTAAAACATAACTAAAATGAAAATTTGAGCCTGTTGCGGCATAATTTACTTATTAGAATCCAAAGCTAAATAAATATTGGGTTTAAAAAACCATAAAGAAATGTTTTTTACACTGCAGAATTTATTTATGATACGCAATAAATTGAAAAATTTGAGTAGGTATGACACAGGAGTAAAGAAAACAAAGAAGCCATACTGTGGATATGATGGAGAGAAGTTTCTATGACCAGAAATCTGTACTAATATCTACATTATCTATAATTAACATTGGTAAGAGAGAATACGAATTTTACGAATCTGTATGTATATCTCAGGAACCAACTTGAAAAAATATTGTAAGGTAAATAACTCCAAATGGATATAGATTATATATTTTGTGTTTATATAATTATAATAATTAATTGTTTACACGGAACGTAGTCCAGGCGTGTGGTTAGTAATTAAAAATACTTGAAGATGATGTCGATAATATTATTTTCCTCCAAAATTGATGTAATAAATTTTATAGGATTGCAAATCTTAAAGTACGTAATTAACAAACCGGTGAAATTTGGATTCGCCTCACGTGATTGAGTTCTGCAAAAATCTATATCCAAGAGCATTTTCCGATTCTTATACAAATATAATGCGACCTTAATGTGTTTACATGTTGTTTTTAATAATATAATTGTTTGTATTGCATACAAACTTAATTTACCTTTTTAATAATTTACTCAAGTTATGTATCATGACGAAACCCTCCACATTGCATGGTCAGAAACGCACTTGCATATTTATTTTCAGACATCTTTAATGACCTTGTGAAAACAGAACACAGCGTCCGAGTACCTAAATCAAATCCAGCTTGAAAATAATATAAATATAGTAATCTCGTACGTATTTCACTCGACATGTCATTGTCACAGCATGGTAGTACAATAAAACACCTTTTTATTTAAAGAAACATAAAAAAACTTAGCGTAATTCGGCTCACGGCTCACGTACGCTCCGACCGATCAAAAAGGAGATAATTCCTTGTTTGGATTAAAATTTCAAATTCGAAACCTATTTTAGGCTTGTTTGAATACGGCTCAAATTTGGTTAACCGACACGAATCGTAAGTGCAATTCAAAATTGCGGCCGACAGCACTAAGCTGCGATAATGTAAACTTTAACATCTTAAAAATACAGTTCCAAATTTCATTAAATAAAATTGTGTAACGTTCTGAAGATTTGTGTGATATAATTTAAGAAATGCTGTTACAAATTGAATAAAACCCTATTTAAAGACACTTAAAGTCCTTTAATGGTTGAATACTTTATTTTTTTTTGGTGACATGGACACAATACCCATACAATTTTACAAGTTGGGTTCAACTTTATTTTGACACAAATGGTCCTTATAATTTAGAAGAGCTCCCAATCCTGTATGGAGTTTAATTTCGTTGTTTGGAAACAGTGCAGCGTAAAAATTGGATACGCATAATAACATTTTTTATCTGCGTTGATTTAATAAAATGAATATAAAAATATTAAATTGTAATGAAACGAGGGCGGTACCCAAGTGACCATGCTTATTATTATATGTGAAATAATTATGATATTTATGCTTTTCGTTTTTTTATTCATTGATTGTACAAATGAGCACAACACAAAGCCGGCCCTTTCTGCTTAAAATAGACTTCATCAAACAATTCGACGAAATGGAAGTAGATCAGGCTGGTACGAAACTTATCCTAATTTCTTAAGTATTAATGGGTACAGATAACAATATGTTACGAAAATATTAGTAATGAATATAAATGAGATGAAATGACAAAGAAGAAAATTAAGCAAAGGAAATAAAAAAAAAAACTCATAAGAAATCTATTAAGGCACCTACGATGTTAGCTTTACCTACTTCTTAAACTTCATAGATGATCTAGTTAATTGAAAGGGAGTGAATTTCAGAAAGGGTTGCGCTATTTCTGCACTTACATAACTAAAACTTTCTACGTGTTATGAATGCAAAGTAACATAATAAGTAGATTTCCTCAAAATCTGCTTAGCAGTCAACCAGCAGCTTCTTAGCAGCTTTGGTATCCCGGATGGATATAAGCGGCGGTGACCATTTCACTTAACAGTGAGTGCCCAATCTGGTAATTAATCAGCTGATTACACAAAAAAAAAATATAATAAATTGATTTCACAGTCCGACTGCTTGTATTGGATCGTAAGTAAATGACTGTTAAGCTACTTCGAACGCGGTCATGAGTTGGATTGGTGACCGACAAGCGCCTTACCGTCCAATTCTATCCAATTAACCATACAACGTCTGATTTTATTAATCATTCGACCATATTTTTTGGTAAAAATAAATCAAAGGCAGTCTTTAATACATTATTAAGCAAGATTATAAAATTATTTGCATGACATATAATTATTACTAAAAAGAACACTAGAATATTGTCTAAAATCGGAAGCAGGATAACAAGGCCAAAGGTCGCATATTAGCGGCACATTTTCTTAAGTATCTACATCACACGTTCATGCTTAGTGACAACCATAACGGAGGCCATTTGAACCGGCCACTAGCCACTAGAACAATTCGAACAGCAACAGCTTTGCATACAGTCGATACTTGTAAACACGAGTCTGTGCCCGTCGTTGTACCACTAATGAGGTGACGACGTATGTTAAGAAAAAATGAAAATAAAACGTACCCATTTGCCCCTCCGTAGCGACGTAGTCCGGAATTTTAAAGCCGGTGTCACACTGTGCTCACTGAAAGTCACTTGGCATCCTAACTGTCATTCACTATAAACTTCACACGCGCTCATTCTTATTGACACGCCGATAATGGAGCCGCCTTAAAGAGGAGAACGTTAGAAGCGTTGAAATTGTTGTTAGAATTTTATGTGTAGCAAAAGTGGTTTGGTTAACGACCAATTAGGTATTATGACTGTTTACGGAATGATCTCGATATCTACATTTTACACGTGCTCTTATTAGATACTGTTATATCAAAGTATAATACTCGTAAATTAGAATGTTTGTTAAGTGATGCCAGTTTATCGATAATAAAAGATATTTTTATTTTATTATAGTACAGGTAATCATTGTTACAGATATAGACACAAAAACAAATTTTCATCCGTCTGTCTACAAGTATCAAGAGACAAACCATGAACATAGCACCGTTTATACTTTTCTTATACTTTTAAGGACTATATTGACGTTTATGATGATTCCACATTATGATTTAATATACTCGAAAGGTTTAATATTATCAATTGCCTATACTTCTAATCTTATGGTGCAAATAATTAAATAATACCTGAAAATGATAATAAAGCGAACGGTTCTTCTAATAGCAAGTGGTCTATGGACGTAGGTAACATAACAGGTCAATAGCTGAAGGGAAACTCTTGTTAGACAGTTTGTCATATAGCATAGAATTAAGAATAACCTTAACAATCCCCTTCCAGAGCCGTCTTATTGTAGGAGAAAACTAAGCCACGATGCAGACAAAGCTAGAGCAGCTCCAAACCAAAGTTTTGATGTAACAATTCATTAATAGAATTTCGAACTGGGTTGAAATCGGTTTAAGAACTTAATAAACATAAGATAATTCCTTTTTCATGTCACCAGTCGACAAACACTAAACTGGTGATCCGAGGTAAATAGTCTTTAATACCAAAGATGTTACCGATGCATTGCCAACGAAAAGGAGAAACGGAAAACTCATTTTTCCTAAAATTGATTCGTCTATAAAGACGTCCCTACAAAAATCCCAAGAAACTTGTGTACGAGAAAGGTGACCTAGTTACAATTTTATTTACTATAAATATCGTAATATACTTAGTCAACATGACAGTAATAATCAATTACATAAAGGAACAATGAGTTGAGGTTTGTGCCTGAACGAGAGGATTAATGACATATCAAACACGACATGCGCATTATCCTGAACTAAGCAAAAACAATAAGAAGTTATCGGCCGGGAGTTCAGTGTTCGAGAATAGAACACATTCTATATTTAAAACGGCCGTTAGTGATGCGCTGCGGGAACTCGCTGAGTAAATACACTTATTTTTAAATTTCGAATCTAGTCATTTTGTCACGTTCAAGGTCGGAGTTTCATCAGTCAACAATTGAATAAAAATAAATAAAGAAGTCGGTATGTTTGTTTTTTTTTTCTGTGGAACAGAGACATCTGGTACCGGTTTAATGAGGCGATCACAAATTCTGTAACGATTTGTTGGCAATAAAATCTAAAATAGTTTTCATTGTGATGAATGTCCGTTGCCAGAAACGGGCATTACGTTCAAATTAATAGCCCTGCTTTCTAAATAAAGAATATAAATTTCAGTTTGAATTTACATTTCCGACGTCTTGTGTAGGTATATCTACTTTCATTAGTGTATCCAATAACGTAAAACTAAATTTACAAATAACTGCAATCAACTGTTACCAATCTTAGTGAGTGTTATAGTGGTATACGAGACGGAAGACCAGGGTTCGATCCCGGCACACACTTTTAAGTTTTTAAAATTGTATGCTTATTAAAAAAATTAAAACAAGAAAACAGTGACGAAACCAATATAACTGAGAATGTTCCATAGTCTTCTCAAAGGTGTGTGAAGGCTGCCAATCCGCACTTAACCAGTGTGGTGAACTGAAGCCTTTTCGGTCGGTGGGTGTCATCATGAACCTACCAAATAGAGCACCCTGTATGAGACAAAAATTAATCTCTACCGAAAACGAAGCATACGCTTAATTATTTAATCTATATATAGAAAGAAACAAAATTTAAAACACGTCAAGCGTGTCAAGATCCCTAAATAATTCTTATGCTGTTGACAGACCGACAAATTAGTTTTCTTCATTCTAAGTCAATATTTCGGTACGTGGAATACCAATGTGAGAAGGTCTACTGGATATATTATGGAGCTCCGTAAATGTAATCGAAACCGATAAAATGTATCCGTATCCGGATTACAAAGCATTTAAAGTTAACCCAGAGTATATAAATTATTAAAATGAATGTAATGGTTGGAAAATTAATGGAAACATGTTAAATGCTGATGATAATTCTCGGTTAATGAAAATGTCATTAAATGGTGTTAAACGAAACCTCAAACTGGTTCTAGTGTTTAGTGGTTTTAATGTGATACGTGATCAAACAGACAGATAGACGAACAAAAATTCCAAGACACATATCTTAACCTGTGTATCGATAACAAAGCCTAGTAACATTAAATTTTTCCAAAAAATATTTAGTTTTCAAATTCGGCCCTGGTACAATTTTATTTGTATATTAAAATATTATAACAGTTTGATGTATAACAAAACACAAATCATGTTTAAGGTCCTCACAAACATAATTATTCTTGTCAGTTAAACAAACAAACAAAAAGTTGTCTAATGGATCCCCATCAGACAATTAAATTCTAACGGCCAGTAAGGGGCGTGTGGGGAAAAAATACCAGTATGTCACAAAAACTCAAACAGATGTCCAAGACTGAACTCACATTTTTATTTTATGGATCCATAGTCGTCGGAAACTACCTTAAATCACCGATAAAATCAGGCACTTTTGGTTGCGATTGTTATCGTTCGACAACAATCGTTAAGCTTTGTCGGAAAGCTTCGATTCAACAACCTACCACACATAACTAATATAATGCTTTAGCAGTGTAAGAAAGTGCTCTCCCGATTCTCAGCCGTGAACACATGGATTCGATCCCAACAGTGGACATAATAATGGCCATGTTGTAGAGAATTAAAAAAGCATATCCAAGAGTTGAATCCGACATCTGATGCATATGGTAAATTAATGAATCAATCTTTCAAGTCTGTCCTATTGAAGGACGCTCAGTCTTATCCGAATGGTACGTTGCGTATAATGCCAATGCTCTTTACAGACGACACCGCATCTCAGTTGGTACTGACCCCGCCTGGTGAGCCGCGATGCCGGGTTCAAGTCTCGGCCGATGCAAACGATACTACGACAGACAGATTATTGTTCGTTCATGCCAACCGACAACACAGGGAATCCTAGTTTGTGAACATTTTTGAACCTGCCTCGATAGCTATTACCCCCTAGAAATAACCGTGAAAGGTTTCGACGTATTTCGGTATAACGGGAGCTAAGACAAAGCGGATTGCCCCTTGTCTTAGCATGCAACGAGCTGGTAACGTCGTGGGTGTTACAGACGTTCAGTGGTGGTGTTGGCTTCCTGGGACTACATCAGGTGTTTCATTTATTCGTCTATCAACATTATTATTGTTTTATGCCGGTGCTGTACCTAAACTGAAATGGAAGCCGATCCTGAGCGCCTGTCACAAAAGCACGTTAGTGTCAAACAAGTGCTATAAACAATACTTTCTAAACGGTGGGCGGCTGTCAAACTCTTCAGCAGACATGGAACTTAATAGTGCAAGAGACGGTACCGGAAACTCTTAAGATTTATATCATGTTATTACGCAATGAAAGCATATTATGCGCTGCTTGTGAAATAAATATCAATATTTTTTGTATTAGACAAACCATCTGCCCTGGCTTCGCTTGGGTAGGTAAAGATAGAAAAATTTTCAGGGGCAGGTATGATTTTTTTCTGACTTCATTAACTCAGAGAGAATGATTGGTTGATTGATTATCCGCCGCATATAATCAATCTCCCAAAACATTATAACATTTTTTTGTGATTATTTTTTAATAAACATAAATACAATTTAACATTACAAGCTCTTTGACTATGCCCATCTCAAACAAAAAACTTTAAGTACTTTTAAAGGGACACCCGTGATTCGGAGATGTTTTCTCTCAAAACAGCATCATCCAAACCATTAAGATTCCACAATACCATACTGTATTCGTTTTGTGATGCTTCTCTAGAAATACATTTATTATTAATCAATCCATTGATAGTACAACGAGATAAAATAAATAAGATAAAATCGCACTTGACATGATGGTGTAGAATGCAGTGTTATAAAAAACATCAACAAAAATACAAATATAACAAAAAACATTATTTTAAGCACACCCTGTACTAGAGATCCCTGTGACGTAATTAGCATGGACATGCACAAGTAGGACGTGACTAATTATGAGCGAGAACATGCATTCTCCGGTTTCGAACTCTGGCTGGAATCGAACTCAAGACCGTTCCCTCAGCAAGCACTGTCGGCATTAGACTATAAAGTCGTTGAGCTTTTCAAACATTTATTCTATTATATTAGTGATTAATTCAAATTGCAATCCCGTAAAACTTTCAAATATAATTAACAATTTGATCTGAAATAATATAAGCAGAATAATCCAAGGTATCATTTAACTATGTCACTGTACTGTGTAGATAGCAGCGAAATTTAATATAATTCCTCAGTGTATTTTACAGTAAGGACACAAAGATGCTGAGAGATTTACCTATACAAGAACACGGAACCTTTAAAAGCGATTTGAAGACTTAATCAAAATATGATTATTTCTTGTTTCATTTTTCTGTATGTACATGTTAAAAAAAAACTTTTTAATACCAAGTAATTATAGCCGTACTGAAAGGCTACGATGAGTACACTTATTTATTTAAATGTTTACTGCAGACTCATGCGGCTTTAACCTTAATAATTCTGAATAATAATGGACCTTTACGAAACGGAAAAAATAACGCGTATATCGTTATTGATGAAATATATATCTATTTATAAATTGGCAAAGATGAAACAGCTCAATGCCTTGTTAATCGAAGTTATTTTTTGTTGCTTGATCTATTCACGAGCTTTAGTTTACAATAAACAAATCGTTACATTATTTAGATTCAATAAATCGTTAAAACAAACAAAATATTTTGGAGAGCGCAGGAGCCAAGAGCATGTCGAGGAGCCGATAGCACAAATGCCTTACGGCCCAGTCCACGCGACATGCTAATAAGCCGCCTGGCGCCCGTTAGGCCTCCGTCAATTAATGTTAAGTAACGGTACGCGTGTCTCTTATCCTGGTTTTGTTAAAAATAACATTTCGATGAAACAAAAAAAATTCGCACACGTGAAAGAATGTAATGCGGGAAAAACTTAATTACCAAACTTAACAAATTCTCTGTATGCTCGTACATATTTTTACCGATATCTTTAACGTACAACCTTGTGTACTTCGGAAGGACATCATAACATCGGAATGTGTCTAACGTAACCCTTCAAATTTAGTATGTCTATATGTACGAAAATTTATTGATTTATTTTAAATACCTTGACAGGAATTATTTTCTTCTATTGTCGTCTAGCTCAATACATTTCAATATTCGAAATTCTAACTACAAAGTTACACTGGAATAGATAGATATAAACTTATCGTACTATTCTGTATTAAAATATAATATAACATACTCTAGCTTTTCTATGTCCTGAAAACACTAATAGTTAAGGAGACTTTCACTTTGGTTTGAACAAACATGATCATATAACAGCCGTGAATTTGTGCATGTTTCTACCAAAGATATAAATTTTAATAGTGCCGCATATTTTATATGACAGGATATTGTTTGGTATATTACAATTAAGCGCTCATGCAACACTGGCTCAGGTTATTTATTAAAGATCGTATAATGTGATGTATCTCTACGTCCCGGGATCAATCACGTGATGGATCTCATCCCTAATGCATCGACTACTGGCAGAGATGCAGAAGGCAGGCTCGAAACAGGTTAGTGCACGCTGCCTATTCAGTTATTCTTCTTTACATAGAGACAAATTCTTAGTATCAAAGTTTTGTTATATAACGTACCTAGTATTTTTTTTGTTTCAAAAGGTTCACATTATTTTTTCGTTAAAGAGGAAGAATAAGGATTGAATAGAAACCCGTTTTCCTAGAAGGATTTAGAGTTCCACCAAATGGGCTTTAGATTTAATTTCTTAATCCCTTTCCTCTACTTCCCAATAATTACCACATTTAAATTCGCCCGCCAAGACTGTTACCGAACTTGTTGGTTTGAACCCGAGCGCGAAGCCGACTAGCAGCAAAAGTCACCATCAATCGTGGAAAGCCAAAAGCCCGCTAAATACGTAATAAGATGACTTAAAGCTTTAGCCTTCAGACCCTCCTGATTGTGGTCCGACTGGCTACATGACATGCTTCTCGAGAGACGAAGGTGGGACAGTGATCACCAAACGCAGTTTTCATATGGGAATCAGATATACATTTTCATAATAAATAATCAGATCTTAGGAGATGCGTAAATGTATTTAGTGTTATACTGAAGACCAAGAACGTATATCCAGCTCGACCTCCAGGACAAAAGATAATGTGATTATCGACCAACCTGTGTGTCGATAATATTTAGATCCGACACTGATATCATTTGCAAATGTAAATAAAATAAAAACAAAATCATAAATTAATAATTACATGGTTAATTTGTATACATTCAAACATCAAATTTATTTAATCATACCTAACCTACCTAAACATTTATTTATCCAAACCAATTTCTTCCTCACCGTGTGACCTACGAAGCAAGAAAGCAATTACATACAATTGTTATGACAGAAATTGAAATAGAGATTTATTTCGAAATCTTCCAAAAGTTTAGGAATAACATCAATTATAGAGAAAAGTCACGTAACACTGTCGTTAACTTCGGCGTTTTTGGTATGAGCCATAATAAACTAACATCAAGGTATAATCCCCGTAAAAACATAAACAGCTGGTGGTTGGTATGTCCAAGGGTCAACTTTCTCTGCTCCGTCTGATTATCTCACGAACTGGCATTTAAGAAAATTACATGAATGAGATCGCCTGCTAAAGTCATTAGTTGACAGAAGTAAGATTGGACTCAACTTAATAGGTTATTCGATTAGATATTTTATCTTCTTTTAATATTTTATCATTAGTGTATGACAGCTTTCTTCTATTGACGTTTGTCTCCATTATGTTTAAAGTTTCGAAACTTCAGCAACACGCAAAAATGGACGCGGTCAATGATATTCATGGGGGTCATATTATTTACAGAATTATCTTTATTGTTAATAATATTAATACTACATTAGAACGAGTAAATTTAACTTTAATTGACAAAAAAAACTAATAAAAAACCATTCAACGATTCAACACCTTGAAAGATAATATATTTGTAAAAACATAATATATTATAAAATATTTGTAAAATTTTCATAAATGTTCAATTTTATAAGATTATTTCAGGGTAATGAGCCCTATGAACTCCCCTTCTCGTAACGGGCCTGGTGTCACCAAAACGTTGCGCCACGTGGCGACTAGCAGAAGAATGGCAAATTCGCGTGATAACTGGCTGCGGGATACTAACGTATAATTACATTAGTCCGTTTACATTGACCAGTTGTATTAATCGTCTACACACGGGACACCACACGTCGTCACGTACGACTCTAGTTGCGTCACGCCGTCTTACAAACACTCAATTTGCATAATAACCGTCTGTGTAGCCCGTAAAGGCTACAAGCGCGGTTTATCAGCACTTATTGGTTATGATGAATGACTTGACTAAGCGACACAACCAAAAAATATTAATTGCTCACATCCTCAAATTTTGTATAGATACTCCTACTCGCTGATTTGAGACTACTTAAATCAAGTAATACGTAGAACAAAGGTACATGGAGTTTCCAAGAAATAAAAAAAAACTGTATGTTCTAAAAACCAGCGAGCAGTGAGGCTTGTAAATAATCAGGCTTGTAATATTTAGGGAGCAGACTGTCTTCGTGGACAGACATCTACATTATCTACAGACAATCCAGACCGGTCTTCTTAAAAAACGATAGAGGTTCAAAATAAATGACACCCGTACGCTTGTTTTTCTTGCTTTGCGAGACTATAAGCAAATGAAGCATTATTTCCCATAGAGTAGATGTTATTATGAAAGTTGAATACAGTTTATTGAAACAAATGCTGTATCTATAGGTTTAGTAATAATATGAATAATAAGTGCCCTCTCGCACAGTCACACGCGCTAGAATTCACATATGAATAAAGAATCACAAAATCCCAAGAATTGAAATCAAATACTTATCTATCACATAAATGTTTGGACCGGCCGAAAATCGATTCCGAGACCCTTCTCTGGACAGCCAGTCCACCACCCTAGGCGAAATATAGAACACCGTACTCAGAAAAACCATGTACACCACCACAAGATGATCGTGAGCCGTCATCGAGCAGACGTGACATGGAAAATCTAAATATAGTTTGTTACGTGCATTTCTTGAGATATTTCTGTGTGGAGATACAAAGGTCAAGTCTACAGACGGGTGTATAGGTAATACTACCAATATAAAAGTTGAATAACATATGAAAGTCTTCTGCCTAACCTTCAGATTAATGGTCGGCAACGCATCAGTGATACCTTTAGTCTTGCTGATGTCCGTGAGCGACGGTGACCTTACCTTCAGGTGGCTCGTCTGTTCGTTTGTCGGCTATTAATATACAAATATGAGTTCTTTTTCAAAAAAGGAGAAGTTTTTCTATTCGTTTTTTTATGGTTGTTACCTTAGAATACCGTCATTTAGCAACTGATTTGGAATTTTTTTTTTTGTTTGACAGCTTTTACGTACTGTTTGGTCCCATTTGAATTGGAAGAAAAAATTCCATATCTGAGAGTAAAAAAATAGGAGATAACATTTTTTCATCTTTCTATTTATTGCTTTATATATATTATCGGTCAGAAGTCGAAGGTATTTTAGTTTTCAATAAATTTATACATACCAATAAACAAAGGGGACATTTTGATCAATTAAACGGACGAACGAGCAATCTCATACATGTATAGGACAAAGTTTGATACTGTAACATATCAGCATATGTTATAAATACTATTGCTTTATTGTTACACAGGTGTTATTATTCATACAAGCGTGTTTGAAGCACTCGATGAGAACATCCAATAAAAATTTCTCAACGGAACGTGTAAAGAACGATTTGGAAACTGTACGTGATCACGCTAATGAGTTATGTCAGAACAATCCACACAGACGTACATACATACATTATTCATTCATTAGAGCCCACTTCCTGTCATGCAGAGTTTGGTTGTTAGTTATTTTTCTATGGAAGTGTTTATATTCCTTCAGTCTTATGCCTATCAAAGACTTTCGACATGTCCCAACGACTGTTATCTAACGATAGTAACCCGGTGCCACTTCAGAACACGGAAGCGCATAACTAATTTTGACAGCTCACACCCGAACTTATTTAACTCTATCGATCACTTATGATTGATAAAAGCTGTCGAGCTATGATTGATTCTATACTCTTTGCCACACTTTACAGAATCGCTTCGAATGACAGGGCAAGTATTGCATATAAACGTCCAAAATGTTGCTAGGAAGCCGCTCGAATTCCTTTCAATTGTCATTAATTGTTGTAATCAAGCAATTGTCGAGAGTATTACATTGCTGAAATTGACGATAGACTTAGACGAAGTAAATACTACTTTAACATATATAAAATAGAGCACAAAACAGACCGAAAATGACATCGACGAGTGTGCTGGAGTCAGAAGAGATCGAGTAAACGGTTGGGTATTTAAACAAAATGACATATGACATTCATTTGTAAAACGCTGCGATGTAGTAAGAGTCAGTTACTAGCCATTATTGCTGTCCATACGATAATTACAGCAACGACATGACACTGGTCCTTCGAGCCAGACACTAATATTTAGTTTTTGAAATCTGTCCCTAAATATTGTAATTATTCCTACATGATACGTAAAAACTCATGGAAATTTATTATATGCCATGTAAAAAAGTCCTTATTATTTAATGTGTATGTATGTGAAAATGTAGAAGTAATTTGCTAATTACTAGTACAAGTATGTGAGGATCAGGAGGAGAATACAGTAATAATAGATTAAAATTCCTTAAAACCACATAATCAATAAATCATATATGTATCTTTCAGTACTTTGATTACAATAAAATTTTACAAGATGTACTCCAACATTTCAACCGAAATACCTCAAAAGCTTCAATGCTGATTTTAGAAAGGCTACTAGCAGGTATGTACGGAATCATGAGGTACTTTTTAAATCAATTTGCGGGAAAGGGATAAAGCCTAGAAAAGCCAAAAGGAAGTACCAGAGGCTCAGAGATAAGAATGTCAAAGGAAAATGTTACGTAAACAAATTGATTTCAATGAATCGTTGATTTAATAATAAAAATATATTATTTTATTATTATTTAGATTTTATCACTATTTCTCCTCACGACGTTAAATCGTTTTAAAACATTAAAAAGCAATATATGATGTGCATAAATTAAGTATTTCATAAAAAAATTCAAATTAAGTTAAAAGCAATGTGATTTAAAATATTCCTGGGATTTTATTTATTTATTTATGTTAATAGCCGACAAACGAACAGACGAGCAACTTGATGATAGGCGGTTACCGTCGCCCGTGGAGATGAGCAAGACCAAAGGCATCACTGAAGCGTTGTCGGCCAGGAAATGAGAAGGTAAGAAAAGAAGTATGATTAAATTACGATACGATACGATCAAATTAAACATTCGAAATATTTCCCCAACACAAACATTTATCGCAAACACAACAGACCGAGTGCGTAATATCTCAGCACACTCACCACAATTTGCCTGAATTGGTCATTTAAGTTAGCACCGTGGTTTCATCATTTAGGTTACATCGCTTACCGCTGCAGGGTAATTTAGATCTATCTCTGTGTAACCCAGTTGTCTCACCGTAACACGTAAGCTATACAATTTGAACTATCGGTACTAATAATATAAAGACTCCCTCTTTAAGAAACTCTTTTAAGAATTTTGTGAGTTTGTGTATACGCGAAGTGTAATCTCCGGAAGCACGGCAGCTATATGAAAAAACCTTCTACCAATTAAAAGGTAAATTATTCCGAATGGACATGAGCCATTATATATATGTATAAGTATATATATTATCATTCAGACATACCAAAGTAAGAGCGACCTGCTAGTATATACATATTGTCATATATACAAACCAAGGTATTTCTAAAATGCTCAACACTACGATTCTTAGCAGAATATAATGAAGTGTAATGAATACATTATTTTTATAAGAAATACATTAAACTAATGACATTATTAATAAATATGTCAACTAAGATTTCAAGTCGATTATTTATTACAATTGTAATTATAAATAATATGTTTCAATCAATGCAATACAATTTCAAGTTTGTGTTTTAGAATACCTTTATACAAAGGCTACCCAAATTCTTAGGTGAGAAGGTATCCTGCCTGTCTAGTGAATAGTCCAAGGATCGATTTCCGACCGCGTTAAATATTTAGATTTTCTTGGTATCTTATTCATAAAACAAAAATAACGTGGCCCTGGGGTGCTTAGTTGGACTGTATGAAAAGGCTAGGTATGTATAATCGGACAATGAATGTAGATCTTTAAACACCCATCGGTATATATTAAACTAGATGATAACTCATCATTTAAGCCGCCCATGAACAACTGGTACACCGAAAACATCGCCACAGTATTGTCAACCAAAAACAAAAAACTTAAATCTGCGTATTATTCAGCTTTCCTGCGATCTGCAACAACTTTCCAATATCTATCGCTAATCGCTTCTTTTTCCTACTACGACCTGAACATAAAGACTGAAGTTATTTTTGTATTATAGTAAATAGAGTAATCACGCTAAACTACTATTAGATTGTGACAAATTGCTAAAATTACACAACTAGGTATATCTAGGGCTCGAACCTTGGCCCTTGCAAATCGAAAGACAATTACGATCGTCAATTATTCAATTCTAACTATGTATTTAATTAATGTTTCATTACGTTTAAGCTTCAAAGCGTGATAGGCATAAAGTTGATAACATGTTCATCAAATGTATAGTAATATTATAAAGAATGAATCCGTATTTGTTGAATTTGTATTTATGCTAATGTATTTTACCATTTGAAAGGTACATTGTTCCGGATGGACATAGGTGACAAATCAAGTTTATAAGTATAATAATGCATTGTTGATCCCTAATAATGTCGGGATGATCCGTTTATTGTAAATAAATAAATTATGTTTAATTTTATTCTTCATTTAGTCACGATGAAAATTTATTAATATAATAATAAAAATGTAACCTACCAAGGACAGATTCAATGTTAGTCACGTTTTTATGTCAACAGTTGCCCAACAAAGAAATGGTCAAAATAATAATGGTGGACTCGTTTATCGATGGTTCTCCGTGGTAGACATGCAAATAAATAGCCCTACAACATTATACACTGGAACACAATAGTGGAGAATGTTTTAAGCCTCCGCTGTTCCGAGCAAATGCAAGTACTCTCAACAAACAACCAAAGGGGTTAAGTCTCCAAAAATAAATTCATAAAAAACCAATGTCGTACATGAACAAATTGACAAGCATATCTAATAGAAAATAACACGCATTAACCCATATAACGTTCCCATGACAAATCTGGATCAACTGTGAAGGTCGTGCCACGATGTACCAATGATATCACATGACGTGAATATCACCACTATACAAAGATCTATTAACTCTAATAGCAACTCCTGAACAGGCAACGAATTGTCAAATAAAAAACTGTAGGGGAGCTCTACGGCGCTGGTCATTCGATAGTTGATTCATCGTAATAACATGTGGGCATATTATTCGCATTGTATTGTTCGAAGAAATGAGAAAATTTGTCGTAATTACTTTTGAAAGATTTCTTTTAATTTGCACGCCAATCATACTGTACAAGGGCATGACGGAGCTCGTAGCCGACCGCAGGTCAATAATGGTGGGTCATCGAAACATCACGTTCGTGAACCATATTTCGTGAGGTTATGTAAAATTGTTGTGTATTACCAATATTTTTGTTTAATGCATAAGCCTACGTGACGTAGGAGAAATCTTATGTTAAAAATAATTATGAAAACAATACTATACGTACATAATAATATAATAACATTATAAAGAACTTGGAAAATCTAACCAAGAATTATTTTGGTTTTCTTAAGCATTTATATTACGGTGTTCCTCAGCAACTCACTGCAATCTTTTTAATTGAGGATGCCTAGAGATTCGAACCTTAACCCGCGCAAATTATAGGACTTTTACTGTGGTGAACTGTTCTAATACGTTTTTAAATTATGTTGTTAATGTTTCATAAAATTCAATCTACGTAGAGCAAACTGTCTCATTCACTGAGTCTGAGTGTTGAAGGTGTTATCGTCCAAACCTAATTTCAGATGTTGTTGGAAGCCACTCCTAGACCTTCGACGAACCTTCCAGGTCCAATTTAAAAGCGAGAAAGTACTTTAAAAATTTCTCACCAACTTCATAAGTTGACTCTTGACCGCACTCGGGTTTCCAAGTCGACCGATCAATTATTATTGACACGAACTAAGAGCGATGCCTACTACTGACCCTAAGCAGACAATATTACTCTCTAAAGTCTCACACACATCGCCAATACCAAGTGGAAGGGTCATTACGTTTCAAGAGTGGCCGAGCGTTAAGTAACATTCAGTTCAACAGGTTGGCCTTCTCTAAGGCATACTTTTAACGTATTTCGCCAGCGGACGCGAGCCACTAAGCAAACAAATAGGAGGAAGTACCTTTCCAATTGTTTGTACAACTGTTCAGGTAGCTATTCGGGGTATTTGCTGAGGATGTTAGGACATGTACCTGGTTTTATTGAGAAATATTTAATAGCCTAAATTTGTACAAAATCATAATATAGATATACTACTTATAGATTCACTAGTATTCAGCTCTCGCTTCGAGAATCATTTTCTTTATCCATAATAGTTATTATTCATTTTTATCAGGTAATGTATACATGATTTCGTTACCGCGCTTTATAGTTTTAGAGAGTTTTGTAGTTCTATCAATTTGGTCTTAGTTATTGCAATATTACAAAAATCTTAAAAGTTATGTACTTACTAACCTCTAAATAGAGCTTTCATACTGGCTGTACTATTACGCGGGAATAAATCCATTGCCCGTGATAAAAGATATCCAAGCTGCTGTTGACCTATATTATAAGTGATAAATATGCTGAGCATTATCTTAATCTGTTCAGTTGTTTGCACGTGATGAACTAACAGGCAGACGGATATACATATATTTTTTATAAAATACATATAAAGAGAATAAATTTTGACAATTGTTTCCCATACATTCGTAACTTAAAATGATGACTCTCGAAGCGAACCGAGTACGGCTTACTGGTAAAGAAATAAAATAATTTACACATGTTGACGTTACACGCCACATAGTTCAAACAGTACGACGCATTGTGACTGCCTGTGTGTGATGGTTGAGAAACCACCATCTAAAGCACAATCTTGACATTATTTCTTATCACTTAAGCTAAGCATCCACTGGAGATCTTTCAAAACGCGTATCTCTGTTAATAAGCAAACACTGAGGAAGTATCAAGATACTTTTTATTGTGGACGAGTAAGAAAACGTTTTGTATTCCAATTCACTTTAGCTGTTAGATTTTCATGATATTTATGTCATTATAGATTTTTAATACCGAGCACATTGTACACAAAAAGTTTTTGAGCTTTGAGACAAGTATTTGAATAGGCTAAGAATTTGGATAGGATTTGACGGCAACTCCTTCATGTGCATGGAAGCAATGAAACAGAGTAAATACTCGGATTTGTAATAACAACTTGAATTATCAATTAACGTACCCGTTGAACTACAGAAAGGTTAAATTAAAGCCTCCTACAAAAATACATGAGGTCAGCCATTAAACCTCTGATCATACCCAAACTGACCGCTTCGTTACAGTTGATAATGAGCTGTGACCAGCGGTGTACGAGCGAAGATACCATTCACTGACGAAAGCTAGCCGTATCGAATAACATTTCAGTAATACACATTTTATATAATCTGTACTAACCAATCCACACTGCTTATCAGTTCACTAATGTCAATTTTATTAAATACTGTATTAGGACCTAATCTGAACACAATATATTTTTTCAATTTTAATCTAGGCTTTAATATAGACGTGGAACTACTGATATACACGAGTACTCTTTTGAGGTTTTGTTTCTTGTTATAAGTTACCACAAACATACAGATGTACAGACTCGATGACGACAAGACGATTAAGATAGTACTTGGCATATCCTTAATTTACGTCATAGTCATTTAAAATCATAAATTATAGAAATGAATACACATTAGCTAACAAGGAGTAGGTGACATAGCAACTTCGTTTACCATAAGTTAAAAATACACAGACGTCTTCGAGAGAAACCAGGGTGATTATGGGCAGGATAACAAAAAAACGGCAAAAAAGGCCAGTGACCCGCTGTGTTGACCGTCGTAAATCTACAATATTTACTTCCAGCGATGAGCAATAAAGCGAGTTTACAATGTAAATATTGCTAACGATTATTTTAAATAATAATAGCGAACGAGGAGAGTGGCTAAATGATGTTAAAATGGTATAACATGATGATGTACGACGAAAAGAACGGCTATGATTCATACATGACCAGACATAACATTTAATCGTTTATCGTTACCAAGGTCGCAGTACGACACTACACACAGAACAATGGCATTGAAACCGGCAGAGAAATGTCAATAAACAGTATAATAGATAATGCCACGTGCTCTGCCTCGTTGGTAGCGAAATATAAAACAATGCGGTATAATAGATGTGTTGAATAATGTAACTGCATGTGTGGTAGAGCGTGTGACGTCACACTTGGTCGTCTTTTGAAGTAATGTATATAAAGTATATTTTAACTACTAGCATACCGCAATCGCGTTGCTTCAGGAAAACTGCGTATGACGGTTAAAAATAGCACCATTTTTTTAAGAATGGGTTTTAATAACTTTTTATATTTATGGACGATTGCAATGAAACGAACTTTAAATATTAAATGATGCTTCCTGTAATACATTAGTGGTAACCATAACAAAATCGGTTAAGCCGTTTCTGAGATTAGTGCACACAAACGCACAGGCAAACAGACACAAATTCTATTAAATATTATTTTGGGTTCTACTGCGTTAATAAAGGTCTTGGATAATAGTTTTTCCCTTGTATCTTTCATGTGCAGAAATCGATCAGTTAGAATTTTACAATATGTATATATGAATAATTTGCTGATGTTTGACTATATAATTATTGAGATATAACGCCTGGGTAACGGTGTAGTTGCATCTGATTCGTTTAATTCATTCTGGACCTACCTAAGACCTACCTAAACCAACAAAACTATGTGTCAAATAAAATAATGAAATGAAAACAAAATATATATATAGTAGACCAAGTTTTTTTTTAATTATACTTCTTTTGGCATATTATGATAATATCATTTGCGATGAACTGCATTTCACAATGCTAATGTACCACACGATGACGTCGCTTTAATAGAGAATTATACCAAGTTATCACGAGTTTTGAGGGGGTGATCCGATTGGATTGCTATAATTACCGAGAATTGATTACCTCTGTGGGTCTACTCTCGAAATCAATTCCGATCAATCGACATTGGTATTTTGACGTTTCGTACTCTTGAATTCAACACTAGCGCCAATTTATTTCAAGATTGCGTGACGATTTTGAGAACTAAATGGGATCGGTTTCATTCTTGGCAAGCTATAAACGCTACTCTTGAATTTGTTTTGACAGCGGTGTATTGCGGCAATATTGTGTGAACATTGTCCAATTATTGTAATTTTTCCAATAACAAAAGTGTAACTTTTTAGAAATTGTTTTTCTGTTTTAAGTGATTTTAATAACATAATAACTTTTGAAATGGCAAGATTGGCAATGATATATAATATTTTACACAAATCGCACAAAAACGATATAAAACAAAGACGAAACAAGCCTCGAATGATGCGTTATACGGATAAACCATTTTCTATGAATGAAGACGAATTTAAAGCTAATTATAGAGCGAGTAAGTGTTTGTTTGAGGAAATTTATGAAAACATTAAGCCTTTTATGCGATCTCCTACAAGAAGAAGCGATATATCGCCTAAGTATAAGGTACGATTTCTTTTGTATTA
>DWPT01000032.1:0-37205 GCA_018251895.1 Agathymus mariae mariae
GTAATTTATCATCATGTAAATTAGTGACACCCAAATTGCACAGGACTTCAGTAAATTGCGTATAATTAATTTACCATAGTTCCAGCCCGGTGTCATGACGAAGCGTACGGTACTGAACCAGGACTACAAGGGCCTGGTGGAGAATTTTTCTATACCCGCGGAGATCCACACGCGCGACGGTGTACCCTACGCCAGCTTTGGTACGGTTGTGCCCATCCACTGCTGCTCGCCAGACCAGGTAGACGCAAAGAGAATAAATATATAGAAGGGAGTATTGGATAATGACTTGGGTCTCACGATTATGTAAAATTAAAATGACTGGGTCATGTGATTCAATCATTAAAATAATTCTAAATGAAGGATCGCTAAGTTTAGTCATTTATCATAGTGACAAGTCTTCGGATATGAGCGCTCTGTACTTCACTGTTTTAAAACATTTAACCACGAATTTCACTATCTATACATATAATAAAATTATACCTGATCGTTTTCTGTACATTAGCGATATACGAGAAAAAACATTATTAGGGGCTTTTAGTAACGCAATAGAACACAAAACAATATTTGTTACAATTTTTGTCTGTTTTTCTGTTCGCGATAACCTCAGAAACGTCCTTATCGATTTCATTCTGGTTTTTACTAATATATTGCAGTAAACATCAACACTTAAAGTTTGTTTCATTGCAATTCGTCCATAAATAAAAAATTATAAAATAATTTAAAATAATGCGAGTACTATTTGTGTATTGTGTAGTGTGAGGCGCAGTTTTCCCAAAGCAAAGCGAGAGCAGTTTGAAAGTAGATAATAAACGTTGATTCACTTACACAATTCATGAAGATGGTCGAATGACGCTTACAATTGAACGTAGAACCACCGATACATTGGTTAGAAGAGTAACCAGGAGATAGGCTTATACTAGTAGGTAATTTGTCTGTTGAAATATGTTTATGTTGGCTTTATCACAATTATTTGGTACTGAGATAGTGGATATCTTAAGCAATTGAATGTATTGATGGCAAACATTTTGTGAGCGCTTAAGAAATTCCATTGGGACGATGATCGCATCCGAGACAATAACGCCATTATATTAATAGATCATCGTTGCACTCGCGCCTGCAATCTTGAAGATTATCGCTTTGACACGTACTAAGACATTCCGATAAGTTGTTCTGGATTCCAGGTAAAAGAACGGGCGGCCACAACTCACCACTACTGCGACGTGTTCACTGAACAACTACTAGCGCCTCTCGGGGAGCTAGCCTTTGTGCGGCTAGATGAAATAATGGCAGAGAAGGTAGCGACAGTACGATGTAAAAAATCGACAAACGATCCAAGGGCCGTCTGATGGTCGGCGGCCATCGCCCTGCATATACGTCCGTAACAAGATAAAGTCGCGAGCGCGCTTGTTACTAGCTCTATGACGATTATGATACTGCAATCGAAACGTGAAAATAATTTAGTCAGGATTTAACATAGTTCTTTGAATTCTGTTCTGTTCTGACTTCATAAAAGCTGCACGGCGATCTTCAGCAGGCAAAGAGCGTTCACGACAGCCTTGTATTGTTTAGCAGGGATTACCACGAATAGAGGATAGTTGGTTAGGACTCAACAACGTGGAGCCCTTCACACCCCTAAATCTAATAATTATATCAATTACATGTATTGAGATTATATGTATTTCTTCTTATATGCACATTATTCTAGGAGTAAGGATTGAGAATGTCACTGTATAATGTGAATGCCGTTTGATCACGTGGGTGAGACCAGACTGTCTACCAGTTTAAATGTCATAGCCTCAAAATCATGTATTGTGTGACTCGATGAAGTCATTCCAACTTCACCTGGTTTCCTCGGTATCCCGGCCCGATCAACTATTATATATATAAAGTTTGGTGGATGATTCGCAGGTATTTCTGAACCGCACCAAACGCATCCTACTCATCTCTAGCGATGGCCAGCTGGCACAGTGGCGCTGCGCTCCTACATTCGAGTCCGCCAACCAGTACTTGGCAGGCACGCCCATCGTCAACAAGGACGGCGCCCTGGTCTCTGTGGTCACGGCCAAACGCGGGAATAATTACGCTGTTTCTACTTTTGAGGTGGGTTTCGGGAGTACCTTAAGGTATAGGGTAAGGTAAGGTCACCGCTGCAGACGAACAATAAAGCAAGGCATCTGCTTATAAAGTGGCTCTCCAACACTTTATCCGAATCACTTGAAAAACTATATCATCTAGATTTGCACAGGACACAGAAAAGGAGGGAATAATTTTTTTTTCCGGTAGAAAAGTATATCCATGTCAATACATTTTTGCACGAATGAACAATTATTGCACGAAATCATTTTTATTAAAGTAAATAGTATTGTAACGTATTTTGAATTACGAATAACTTTGAACGCTTTTTTTTTTGCATTTCACAGTTTTGCGTACAGAAAGTAAATCCATCGGTGTCATTTTGATCTACCCTCATTCGACGCTTCAACGCTGACAGAATTTGTGTACCTTATGTTTACTACCTTTTGTACTACTACCTTATGCTTTTTTATTTCATGCTGCTAAATGCATCATCACTTTCTCCTGTATGAAACATATATGGTAACCCTGGCAGACGTTACCTAGCAGCCTGGCTTGCCTGCTATTAGCAGATTCATCAATCGACTTTTTAACAAATTTCTCGGAACGCAGCGCCACCTACAACCGTGTCCGAATGTGGATCTAAAATATAAATCATCCCACTTGAATCACGCATAAAAAATTACATCGAAATCGGTCCAGCCGTGTAATACTTCCATGACATACACATGCAGAAGAATTTTATATATGTATAAAAATGATTACGTTTCGGTTATTTAATAATACTACACTTTGTATAATAAGTATATAATATTTCGTACTGAAACTGCAGTTTTGCCATGGTCGTGGTAATTTATGCTTCTATTCTCTTTTTCCTCCAATTCAGGGCGAAGGGGGGTACTTCGAGACCTCCAGCCCATGGGAGGTCTTGGACATACCTGATGGGGTCTCGAGCTACGCAGATAAGTACTTCTCTACTCGGGAGAAACTTCAAGAGTACATCGCAAGTCTCCCACCAGTGCAGGTGTCCCCTGCGGAGCCCCCACGACCACTGCTGCTGCGCGGACGCAACTCTAGAATCGTCCTGGTAACGAAGGATGGAAGACAGTTAAGCCATCAATATCTTGCTGGAGTTTTAACTTCTGATGTGAAGTACTTGTAGTTTATTTACATATACGCCTAAGATAACAAAAAAGGGTTCACGGGTTTAGTAAACATTAAATATGATTTGTAACTTATTACTTCTTTGTATATATTTTACTATGATAAAGGTACTCACAATATGTGGTCGGGATCATGAGTGTCATCAGACTAACGTTTTAATGTCCATTCATGCAATAGATACATTAACTAATTGTATTTTGATCATTCTTATCTTTTATTAATTTAATATATATAGTATTAAAAGAAATGTTCAACAATTTTTTTCACAAATATGGTATAACGTTTCCGTCGGCAACTCTTTAAACAATAGATGTAAAGGTAAATCTCCACCAGCTCTATCGGGATTGATCATCAATAGATAACAATATTAACAACTAGATAACATTTACAACTAGATAGATCAAGGGTTCGAAAAGGCTTCTTCGTTTACGCTCTCCTAACGAACGGTTTCTTTGTAATTCGACCGGCACGCTTTTAACAGATAGTGATCCCCGATAAGTAACCATTAGTTAAACGTGTTGAAGACCTATGCTCTGTGCGAACGCTCATTCTGATTATAAGTGTATATGCATATTAGTATGTCCCGTGAGTTTGTATAAAATCTGTATATGTCAAACGTATTTGTGCAATTCTGTGATACTCATGTATTATTATATAATGCTAAGTGAGTGAACGCTCCATTTGTTTATCGAGATCAAATCTTCAGTCTGAGTTTTGCTGGAAGAAACAACTTTAAAAATTAACACTGCCTTTGTAGATTAGGAGGATCGTTATCATTATGCAAAACTTTACGTACACTATAATTAATTGATAAATAAAAATAATGAAATGTCAACCTTTTTTGTCAGTGTTGCCAACCTTTAAAATAAACATGTACGGTATGGCATGTAAAAAATACATACTTGTAATAAAAAAAAAAACCAATAGTAATTTTTGCGACTGTTAATTTTCATCTAACTTAAACAAAATAAAATATTATCTATTTGCTATTCAAATTCAAAGTTCAGGGTCTTCTAATAACGTAAGATTTTATTTTAATCTACAGTTGGCAGTTCAGCAATGGATAACTATTGTATATTTCATATACTAACTATTGTATGTTACATTATTGTTGAAAAAAATAAAACAATATATAAAATGATAGTTTTTATTTTTAACAAATTTTACCCTGTTTCTCAATACCTACCTAATGTTTGTTTGAAACCTTGTCTGAAAGAAAGGTAATTATTAAAAATAATTATGTTACCATAACAAACCCTTGCAATAATTTTACATTTTCCTTCGATATTTTTTCCACTTGAGGTGATACTTACTTTGTATTTGTTACAACTGTATTTTAAGTCTAATGTTGTTCAAATACACTTTTACAACTATAGTACAGATATTTATACCGTTACATACATTTAAATCATCAACTTCTGATAATTATATTTGTTTTTGTAACCAACATTTATCTCTCGGAAAAATTGAGAATTAAGCTACAATAAAAAATATCGAATACAAAATTTCGAATTCAATAAATGTAATCAAGTCGAATACATTGTAGGCATCACCTTAATAACTATACATTATATACATATACATAAATATCCATATATTATAAATATTATGTACCATATCGCACCAAATTCTTATAGTAATGTATTTACGTGATGTTTACCTAACCCAAAGTCCATAATAAAAATACGTATGTACGAATTAGTTCAACATGTTATATAAAAAAATATTAAACCAGTGTACATATTTTTTTAATGAAAAAATTATAGTATCAATGTATTAACAAACCAACCAACTGGGAGTATTTTCAGCACGTATAGAATCGTACAGTCATAGACCGTTTCACTTAAGAACTCCCTACGCTGCAATCTTGGCTCCTCTGTCTGTCAAGGATATCAAACGATTAGGTATGCGTTACACTAAGCGATCACAACGACCACGCCCACGAGCATAATTTTCTCCATTCTACTAGCTTGTGAACGTTCGTAGCATAAACCCAAGTGGAATGGGTTGTGAGGTGTTTTAAGCGTTGCGTTAAAGTTGCAAATGGCGGATTAGAAATTAAATCGAAAGCTTAAGAGGTTACGTTGTAATTTGTAAACATTAACCCATCAACTTTAAGAATTATTGATTAATTAGCTTTATACTGGAAGAAAATACTATATGTTTTTTTTCTTTTTATATTTTACTTCAATAAAGTGATTTATACGATAAATATAATCAAAATATCTGTTATGGAGACAGTTGGATATTTGTTAGTGCATCGTAATAATACTCCGGAATCTACTTTAGATGGAGAATGGAATGCAGTTTTACAAAATCGTAAAAAGAACCATGTATTATTGATTATGAGAGTGTCATTAATCGGTACTCAGATGAAGAATTCAAAAGTCATTTTAGGTCAATTGAAAATAAGGAAATTATATCACATTTTATTCAAAAATGTAGTATATAATAAATATAAACTTAATTGTACTGATTTTCTTTTATATATTACATCGTGTGAATTTAAAATATAATTTTCCCTATCACACAACTTTTCAGACGCCATTTTTAAACTTTATAAATCGCGCCAAATTTCTCAACCCCCACTTCAACCCAGCTCTAGACATGGATCGTTGAGATCTCGGCGTGAGCGAAAATAATGACGTTTTCATCGCGATTATTTATTAATTACCTCATGGACTTCGCGATTATGTGGTCGTTAGTATAAAATATATCTGCACTATTTTCTCTTAAATATATATTTTCTCCCTAATTTATGGTAACACTCCTTTACCTAAACATGGAAACACTTATAGTTTGTTTAGTTATGTTGGTAACTTAGCGAGCGGCAAGGGGAACTCTCGTGAAACGTAGGTGCTTATAAGAGAGTTACTGAATATGAAACGAATTAATACTCGACGTAAATACTATTTTAATATATACAAATGTATTTCGTTTATATTGTTTTTGCTCGTAATTATGCATGAAAAATAATGCACTCCTACAAACTTTCATAACTTTTCGTCTTCTGTATCTCCACCTTCCAATGTATTGCACATGTAGAAAACATTCGAGCATCTTTTTAATAACATTTAAATAAAATGAAGATTACGTATTTTTAATGCAAGCATTGGTTTGAATTCGAAAGTTGAAATCGTAACGTACTTTTATTGTGCACTGTTATTATACAATTAATGTTTCTCAAATATCCTTAAAAATACCTTTAATCCAACGCAGCCCATAACTTAATAGCTTATTTCACGACGTACTTAATCCTTTGAATAAATATAGAATACAATATTTCCTTTCACTCACACGCATGAAAATACACATGTCACACTAGCTTAAGAGTGAGACAACTGTATTATGTTGTCTCTGTTCGCA
Source organism: Agathymus mariae mariae (assembly GCA_018251895.1). Lineage (NCBI taxonomy): Eukaryota > Metazoa > Arthropoda > Insecta > Lepidoptera > Hesperiidae > Agathymus > Agathymus mariae. Next base: position 6,604 of record DWPT01000032.1, read on the forward strand.
GTGTTCTGTCGAGCGAAGGCCGTCACTTGGTTTCTGTTAACAATATCCGAGTTAAAGCTTGGAATTCACCGATAATAGTAACGTAATCACACCTGGACGTATAGTCTTACTAGCGACGGCTCGGCTGCCGGCAGCTGTGTCACTGGACACGTCCCCCTCTCACGTAAGTGTCGTGATATGCATCCGTAGCAAAATACGTACCTGACGAAAAATGTTTTTTTTATTAATTTATTTATACAAATCTACGCTTGCGACTGATACAGGCTGCACTTTATGAGTTTATGTGCAACAAATTTATTCAGAACTGCACTGTACTGTAGTGTTTTTGACACCTACATCGGACCGTCTTGATTTTATCGATTCAAATGATTCGTACATAAATTGTGTTTTCAACAAGTAGGACACGTTAATCCTAAAAATATTCTATTGACCGGAACTATATATCAGGCGACGCAGAATGTTTTGTGAAATACAATTTTTCATTGGACAGTTATAATTTATTTAAACTGAAGATTGTTTAGTTTAGAAGCAACAATATTAATGTAGATGCTAGTAAAGATTTCCTTAAAAATATTAAACAATAGAGACAAGTAATATAACTTGAGTTTTAATTCCGCCAAATTTTAAGAAATCCCTATATATGTATAAACATTATAATTTACCCAGATACTGGCAACACTGTGGGCACCTTCCATGACTGCAGACACACCGGACACTTGTTCATATACCGTGATGCTTTCGGATCTCTCTGCAAATTGATATGTTCAACCTATTGATATATATTAAAAACACGTAGAACAACGTCTGTCAGTTACTAAGCGTTGTAATGATGTATTTATGTTTCGTAGCGGACTACTAGTAAGTAACAAATTAAAAGTTTTAAAAATTCAGTAAAGATTGACGTACTTCTGGTGGAACGGGTACAGGCAAGGCGCTAGTGGCTAACGGCGCGCGCGCATCCCACCATCGCAGAAACTGAACCGCGAAAGCGCCGTACTCCACCGAGCGGGCCATGACGCCCCACACCATTGGGAATGTAATCACAGCATTGCTGGTGACCAAATTTTAAAACTGAAAAACCTACGGTTCTAACAAATATTGACCGATATCTAACTATATCTATAGTTAGATATCACCAGTTGAAAGTTTTTTAATACAGAGATCCCCTGCACTAGTGGCGCCTCGTAGCGGCTTGGAATAGGAATAAAATTGTTTCTGCCTAACTTTTTGCTTCCTTCCATGCTTTCAATGCGTCGATGTTACAAATATTTATAGGGAGCTGTGAGTATAGATCATATAAACATAAACAATTATATACATATACCTGATATATTCAGTCAGACACCCTAATTTGATAGTCAGTGCTATCCCACTATTTCTTTAGATAACATATTACTATAATCACAATTAAGGAACACCTGAATTGGCCGGTGATAATACTCCTGACTAGGTCGCTCCAAGTATTTTCCTCAGGTTCCGGAGGTGGCGCGTCCTTCAGCGTAAGCCCTAGAAGACTCAGTTGCAGGGTCGGAGACTTGCTCCTGCCTGCCAGGTAGCGAGCCAGAATCAGCAGCTTCCATGCCTCTGTTGTAAAATGCACAACTGAATATACCCGGATTGCTGCTTTCCGAGCCTGGTCTGACATGTTCTAGAAATTGGGAACAGAATTATAACAGTGGTGTATAAAAGTTGTGTTTTCAATGGTCTCTCAAATCGACATCGGAGTATATTTACAGTAGTGGCAGCCCATAGACTGTATTCTTCAGCAAGCATTAAATGTTAACACCAGTGTTCTACAGTTGATTGTTATACATATTATAAACGTTTATAGGGGCCATACCATAAATATGTTTTATCAAAAAAATGCTATAGAAATATACATATAATAAAATTGTAACTGAATGCTCTTATACATGAAGGAGATATGAGATAAACTAGTATTAGGGGCCTTTATTAACGCTATAACCCAAAACCATGGTTAGAATTTTTGTCTGCGAGTTTATGCATGTTAACCTTAGAAATGGCTTTACCAATACTGCTGCTTACATAGCTAATCGTCATAGATTTATGATATAATGTACCAGTATAGAGGATTGTTCTCTCCAATATATGTTCCTTACTGGTGTATGTTGACAGACCAATTCTAGTATAGTTCGCTCCATGTAAAAAAAAGCTGGCGAAATCGCTGCGCAGTGAACGATTTATCGGTCCAACTGCTGGTATGAGGTGAGGCGAGGCGGTGGAATGGCATATGCCCTCGTGCTATTGGTTTGTTACAACGTCAGTCGACTCAAGCTTCCCTCGCTTAGTTAATGATTCATTTGCGCTCAAAAATACGCGTACAATAATTGTTTGTATCATGGTTTTACATAGAAAAGAAAGGATAATGGTTAATGATGTATGAGTATGCGAGATAATCGTTTTTCTTACGACTTGATACCAAGACATTGATTTTTCTCTACAATTTATAAACTATATTAAAATGTATTATACTTATAAATCTCTCGGAAGAAATTTTCTAAATGAAAGCGAGAACCGCATCAAAGTTCGTTGGGTAGTTTATGAGAACCAAGCGAACAAACAAGACAGAATGACATAAATAGCGACTTTATTTTATATTATTTAGAAAAACAACAACTTCGTACTTTGTGCGCGACTGTACCCACCCATGCGCAGAAGCGTCCCCACTTCTGTCGCTCAGCGATCTTTTTACATGGCGGGAACTATATTCTCATTACTAACGTAAAACTATCATATTGTTATCAAAGAAATAGAAGCAAAAAGAAATAAAGTAAGAAATGCAATATTGTAATTTTATCAAAAAAGACATTAAATTTTTTATGGTCTTCAAGAAAACAATGAGCTTAGAATAAATTTAAAATGACCATTGCAATCCAAAGATGTCATGAAATATGAATAAAAATGTTAATTTAATTTACCTTTCCAAGCCTCCCATCTTCATTATCCTCCCTCCATTTCTCCACCAACTTCTCAAGCTTATCCCTTACATATGGTACTAGCACCAAGAAAACTAACGAGCCTTTCTCCAATAGGGCTGGTAGTCTGGGTCCCGAACTGAATTCACTGGGTTCCTCCAAAGTTACTCGTAGAAGGCCATAGAAACATTCAGAGAACGATCCAGCTGTGAACAATCTATGATATAATACCGATTATATATATAATATGATCATTAAATATTAATAATAATTGTATGTATGAGTGGGTAAATGGTCAATTTATTCTTAAATACAAGCCAATCTCCTCTACTTTTGGTGCACCTTATTAAACAAGAAACAAGGCTACGTAGATGTTAGATTCCTTCTTTTAGACGTTACTACATTTTCTACCTTCCAGCTCAATCTTGACACTTGTCATGCATAGTGTTTTTTTTTTAAGTCAATAGATTGGAATATTTTATTATGAATAAGACAGGTATATACTTACCATAATGCTTTAAATAGTGATACTGCAAGCAACAGTCAAATAGCAGATACAGTTCATCATAATAATGCTCACACCAGCCACATTTTCTTGGATATTCTGCAGCAAGATACTGAAAAGAAAGGGTTACCAATTTTGTTTTCATTAAATTTTTTTTTTATTTGTTTATGATTCATTATTGTCACTTGTCATTTTGTTATTAAACTCTGAGAATATTTGTACAAGCTCCGTAGTCCTACATTATGTTAAATAAATGGTATAGAAAACTTCAAGGAAGCTTCCGGAATTTGAATCGTTTACGTATTTTTATTTTTAAGTTTTGGCGACACTACATTTGTACATTAATGTAAATAAGTAACTCCATTTTTGTTACTATAGTATTTAAAAACAACATTGTCGTTTATCGCTGCCTTTGTATAATATCGCTGTTAATTATTTTTTATCGTATTTGGAGTCCTCTTTACCATTTAAACCTTATCGACACGCACAAAGTTTTGGTTTCCTACTTACCTCTATTAGTTTCCTGAGCGCCGGTTTTACGGTAGATCCAAGGGCTTCTTGGGCTGTTATTTGAAATATTGATGGCGTACCCTGTAGAGTACGCGTTAAATGGGCCGCATAGACTGCCATGTTTGAAAGTTATTATTAAACTAATACTGGCTAAGTTTTTTTCTCCTTTATAAAATTATTGTTTCTTACAATAAATGTTACAACGATTCAATAATTTTATCACAGACAATTTTTAAAACTTTAGAGAATCAGAAATACTAAAACTAACAAGTACTGAGTTTTCACGATTTCAATTGACTCAGTATATTTCAATAAAATATATTTTCTAAATAAAATAGACTATTAATTTGATTACAGTAGTCAAATAATTAAACAAAAGTCAAACGGTCAATCATTGTTATCAGCTGTTACACCACAGACTAATTAGTAGTTTAGTATTATATAGACTCATGAGAACTCGTGGAACAACGATGTGGGTGCCTAGTGGTATCCATAAGTAACACATGCCATCAGAAGAGGAAAAGAATATTACTGAAAAAGAATATACTGAAAATTGTCCTGAAAGAAGATTGGAATGTTTATTTATTCACTCATTTCTTTTCCGCCGTTTGACAAGGGGTGTGTATATCAAAGGGAGTTTTTGTCTCTTCTTGATATGTCTTCCGTGATTTGTAAATACTCTTGGTGTTCAATATAAACTGTAATTAATTCTTATGTAGCAGATGCTAGCAAAACCTCTTGTCACGGAGTCAAATCACCTGGGCCTGAACGATGAAAGCCCTGGGTAATAACTTATGAAGCCTTGGTGTCAGAGGTGAGTCCCTTCCACGCAACTAATAGGTCGCGCAGGAAAGCCTTGCCCTGCCAGCGTTGAGTGGCGCCACGACCCATAGGTACAAAGAACGCACGCTACGACACGCTCGAACACGGTGCGCGCCATGATTGCTACTTTACTTGTCAAAAATAATCGCTATTCAAAGTAAAAAGTGAAAATAGTTCAACTAATAAAAATATGTAATAAAAAAATAAGTTTGAGCTATAAAAAAGAGATTAATTCAAAATAACTTAAAATCATGTCTCGACGTGTAATACATAGACGTAATTATCACAAGAATGTATAAAAATATTTCGTGTTTTAATATAATAAAACCTAGAGCTTTGAAATTTTAATTATATAGAATAAATTTTGATCAATAGACTAAATATTAATAAATAAACAGAGAATTAAAATTTTGTATGTTTGTGTAAATAAATAAAATAAATGTTTACACACTCACACCCCCGCACGAGGATTCCCTGTGTTGCGGGTGGCATGAACATACACAAATATGACACCACAAATACCCATGACCCGACAAAAAACATTTATCTGTCACATAAATGTCTGCCCCGGCCGGGAATCGAACCCGGGACCCCCTCGCTCGGCAGGCAGGGTAACTACCAACTGGCCTATTATGGAGGATAATCTTCTAACATCATAATTATTGTACTTATTAGATCGAAATGTACGGTGAAATTAGGCTATAGATGGTAAAAACAAATCTCTCTGACGGAATGCTATCATCTCATAAACTAAATTAAGATATTATTAAGAATCTAGTAACCAAGTCACTAGATATTATATATATATGGTTCTCAATAAAGCTGTTATTGAATTTACTTAAATGTGTCTAGTAATGTAATGTAGTAGAATATACTTAGCGTATTTTAATGAGTCATTGTGTTAATATTGGAATTATGATTACTCTATGGTTTTCCAGATGAGAGATAAGTGCTGACTGCTTTGCTGTCAGCCTGTTATATTTTGCAATATTTTTATATTCATTCCAAATTTTGATTCCAATTCAGTTGCATATCAATGGTTAAATGAATAACTTTATACAGAATATTTTATATAGTATTTGCTGATACTACACTAGTGTAGTGTGTGGCGATGGGTAGTCACAATAGCCACGAGAAGGCCGCGAGTGATCAGGCTGGTAGCGGTTCCAGTACCCCTCGAGGGTCTACTAAGGGTGCGCGGTCAGGGTCGAGTGGCGATATTGAGAACCTAGAGCCTGCGCCGCCTGCTTCTCTGGTCCCTGTCGAGAAACTAGCCAAGGTAAATGACTAAGGTCAATGTTTGCATTTCCTTCCTGTAATTCCCGAATTGAACCACTGTTAGTTTTATTTGCCCTTGAAGAGTTTTGACGACTGATTAGCAAATGAATGAGATTGGTGTTAATGAATACAACAAGTTATAATTATAGTAACTGTGAAATCAGTGAAGGTTATAACTTGTAAAGGCTAAGTAAATCATTCAATATATTTGCATAATGGTATTTTGGTACTTTTCCGTTAGCCTAAAAATCGTCAAATAATGTAGAATTCCACCTGGTAAACTAGAGATATCTGGTCAGGGGTGGAAGTGGAGGTAGTGAAGAGAGAGGGTTCTGTAATTTTGTAACTTATTTGCATTATTGGTAAAGGTTACTTACAACATCAATTATAGAAATTAAAATATAGAAGGAAAATTAATATCAATTATCAAAACTAATATCAATATGGTATTCTAAAAGAACCTATATTAGTGGTCATAGTCTTGTCTTTACCTTTTAATTCTTCTGTTATTCTATTATTTACATTATTATATATATTATTATTATCATGTCATTGTTATTCTATTATTTAATATGCTTTCTATTGGTCATTCTTTTTAAATGAACCAAGCCTGAAGCTGTGAGGGCTATGATGTTTTTGAATGTTAAGCTTGTGAATGCCAATATTTTTTTTAATAAGCAATTAAAATCCAAGTTCTTGCAATTATAAATGCAATCAAGTTTAGCATCAAATATTCCCAAACACTTGAAACCATTTATATCCCTGTTTCATCCTTAATATTCCTATGTTTTTTGAATTCAAGGTTGTGTTCTTGTTAACTTCTTAATGATGGGGAGATTGTGTATGAACCTCTATAAAGAATATAAATTTAAGATCCTGTTTTTATATTCCCATACATAATACTTTGACAACCTTTCCTACCAGTGTCTCCTTGTACAAGCAAGGTTTCTAGAACATGTAAACCTAGACATTCAATGTTGTGTCTTATAATTACTTTTGATTCTATATGATGTCTGATTTCCATATACCTTCTCCACCTAAAATAAAATTATTTAATTTATTTTATTTAAAATAAAATAAATTATTAATTTGTAAAAGTAAGCTGTGTTTCCTAATATATTTCACTGTCTCCATATGATAATTGATTATTGATGAAATGATCTAATGACCAAGTTGACTTTGTCATATTCATAAGAATATATAATTATTATGTATTTGTACGTAGGCAAGTGTTACCATATATGAAGAATTGCATTGAAGTAGAGCAGTGGACTAAAGTATGTATTTATATTATACAATGGGGTTCAAATGGAAAAAGTAAACTGGATTAAATTTTTATAACAAATATTTATTTGTGCCCAAAAACAATAATAAATGTATACTGCCAAACATTATATTGGATTTTTAACTGAATTTATAAATATTGACAAACAATAAATACTATCTGAATTAATAATTTTGTTATGTCAACTATCTGCAGCCAAAATTTTATATAAAATAATTATGTCAAAAACAAAGTTAATATTAATAAATTTTGGTCACCTCGATAGTGTAATCCATCCTATATATAAATAAATTTAAAAGAAATTTTAATAAGAAAATTTTACAAACAATAAACTTACTTAAGGTTAACTAGAGTAAATTAACCTAGTATTAAACTAAATTGCATACAGTAATGCATTGAACTATGCAAGATTTTCAGGTTATAGGAAAAATATAATTACCAGACCTTAACCATCCAAAATTATGAAATTTTAATTATGTTATAAATCTTAGCGGGTGCGGTATCCTAGCACATGTTATACTTAACACTAGGGATGTTATGGATATGATATTTCAGATCCAGGTATGGATATGGATATATGAATCATATTTTAACGGTTTCAGTTATGGTTATAGATATGAAATTATTTCGGATTATCCGATGGTTTCGGATAATGTCAGTTACAGATATTAGATAATTTACATCTTGGAAAAAATATATAATGTATTTACAAAGTTTGACTTTGTTTTTAGGTTATATATGGTATTATAATTACAGAAAAAACAAATTCTATAATAAAAACTATATAAAATGGGAACGATACGGCTAATGTATCGGCGTGGTCAGCGTAAACCAGTCCATAACGTGCTTTATATTGACTGCGCTATCCGAAATTTTTTTATCGGAATCGGTTACGGTTTCGGACATATTTTTATTTCAGATATCCGATAATTTACCGGTTACGGAGCTCCGTAACATCCCTGGTTAACACCCAATCCATAGTTACAAGAGTAGGTAGGTGGAATCAGAACGATCCATTGTGCAAAATTATTCAAAAACCAATTTAATCGAAAAAAAATTAGACAAAAGAGAAACACTACGTTAATTTCTAAACCGAGATATTTCCGAATTCCAAATTTAAAATTTGGAATCTGTCGATGCAACTTACCCGGGGAATCTGGTGTTTCTCACAAAAGTTTCGAATAATTACGACGAAAGGTAGTCAGTAGAAATCCTATAATAATAAGCAAGCAATATAAATTCGAACCGAAAGTTGAATTCGAGAAGAAATATTTCTACGAAACTTGACGCAAAAATATTCCAACAATAACGTTAAAAAGTAGTCAATAGGAATCCTGTAAGAATATAAAGACTCTATGAAATGTACATTCGAACCGAAAATTGAATTCGAGAAAAAATATTTTTACGAAACTTACCGTGAGGCAAAGTTAATGGCGAATCTACAATAAAATATATTATTTCATGCAACAGCAAGCATTATAGATTTCAAATTGAAGACTAGAGTAAAACAGGTTATTTGAACTGAAACAACTAATAAAAATTGAAAATTCACATTTTTTATGTGTCTTGATTTTCAAAGATCGGCAGAACCAGTATCTAATAAACAGTGCTGCCAATAAAATTTTCTCGATTCTCCGCGAATGTCATTGCAATTCCTCGAAATTTCCCGCTTTTTGTAATTCATTCCCCACAAATTCCTTGATATGATATATTTGGAATACAAACACTGATTTATACAAAATTAATTAAATGCAATTATTTGATAAAAATTAACTGAAATAAAATAATTCTTTGTTGACCTATGTAATGTGAAGCTGTATTTGCTACGAGAACGTGATTAAGTATTGATTAAGTATGATTTATCCTACCGAAAAAATTGTCCTAGATTCACCGAAATTCCCCGATTTATGTCATTCCCGTGCTCTCGCTGCGCTAAACCTCAATTCCCCACAAATCGGGGATTTTCCCCGCGATTAGCAGTACTGCAAACAAAACGTCAATAACAAGCTCTTAAAAATTCGAAGACGATATTGAACTAAGAAAGCAATCCATTTAGCCTAAATGAATGCATCATCACAAAGTGAAGTACTGAATGACTGCATAAATTGCATTATAATTAATTGCAACAAAACACTGCACAGCACTCCATCTCAAAGTGGATTCTGAAATTAATAATTAGTATTGAAGATCTGTAACAAACGTCAAGTGACAGCTTGTCAAATAAGTTGACAGTGAGAACGTAACATCGACGTAGCCGCTGACACTTCGACAGGTTTGTTAAAAAAATGAGGTTATTAATGTTAACAAACGGGGTATGATATAATTTTGTCCTAAAAGGTGTGCAGTATGCTTTATATTACAATAGAATACGCATGTAACGTAAAATACGTTACAACTTGTTAATAATGAATTATTCTGCATATACCATCAGATAAAACATTAGTTAACTGTTATATGTATTTATTGAAATAACTTACATCCTCCATTCCAATCTACAATTTCAACACTAACACTGGAAGTTTTGCAATGAATATTTTACATATTACAAACATCCAAGATTTATGAATGTATATTAGTCTCTCATAGTTTAAAAATTGTCTTGGCTGGGAATTGAGTCCAAGACCAACATACCAAGGAACTATGGAACCAAGATGCAGACTTGTTTAACTTGTTTTACTTATCGTAAACATTATAGTATCATATATCCTATGAAAAAACCTAGTGTTTTTGAGATAACTTTTTTCAAAGCACTAGACTGAAAGTTTTTCTACACAGTCTAATGAATAATAATTAGTATTGTAGCTACCAGATAAAAAAATTCGAAACTCGATACACATATAGAATTACATTAGATATAAAATAACAGATAGTTCGTGAATTAACAACTTCTGATTTTAGAGGTTTAGGTAAGGGTATTGATTAGCAAATGAAAAAGCTTCTCAAGTACATTGTGTAATATGACCAATGATAGGGCTGATATGGGGGCTATAAATTTTATGATTTGAATATACAAGAATTAGAACATGATCAAGAAATGTAGGAAAATAATTGAAAATGAATTCAAAATAAAAGTTGTTATAAAATCATTTCAACAAAATATATTTGCTGGATTTTTACTTTACTCTTCGTCAATATAATCAATATATGAGGTCATATTCTTATGTCTTGGATTTCACAAGGCAAACCATAGCAAATCTTATATCTGTTTATATTTATATGATAGATTTGTCAAATTTGTGTAGTCTACAAAATTGTAGAGTAACTTCTCCTGGGCTAATCTGTTGCATATAAATTCCATGTAGGTAATAAAAAAAACAACCTGATGTAATACTAGCATCATTGATCATCATTTGCTTTTAAATGGTTGGTGTGTTTATATAACAATCATTACAGCTATTTACTGTATGTCTGTGCATGAATTTGCTATACACATGTAGTTTTGCTGAAACATACACAACACTTTAAAATCATTCATAATGATGAATAATTGCAATATACTGTTGATCAGTATATACAGCATGTTATGATCTTTAGAAATATGTAACAATAATGGCAGGAAAAGCCATCAGAGGAAAAATTACTTGCAACAAATGAGCAGACATGCAATGTGGATTAGGTGGTCATGGTTGTATGTATGGACATTGTTAAAAGCGACGAGGATTGGGTTTCTGACCTGTTGATGGTTTACAAGAATCTGGAGAATTCGGTTGTTAAATGACTCTTGAACAATTGATCTAAAATACTTCAGAAACATTTTACCAGTGATTTGTTCATGAGTATGCTAACTAGCCAGATTAGCTTACCACAAAGTACGAATATTGTCGTAATGAAGCTGGTAGAGCAGCGATCGGAAAAGAAGTATTTGACACCATTGCTTCATTCACTGGTCGGCAGCTGTACGATGACCAGAGTGGACATAACATGGACGCAAACATGCTATAATACTTGCCTAATAATGTTTCAAATGCGGAATTATCATTTTAGTCTAGATATAACATTGCGATTCTTAACAGTGTCCTTTATATTTTACATAGATCAATCTGGCGACTCTTTCAATAACAATGATGTTTCATTGTTTAACATCATCTATTCTTTATTTCCAAAATGGGCAATGGCCCAACGTCGTAATCTATTAAACTGTATTTCGGATACGGTTGACTTGTTTTTCATCTTAATACTTAGGCGAATACCATCAGCAGTGGTAGCCTAGTGGTTTGTACATCGGTCGCCAGCGCGGGTGACTCGAGTTTGATCCTGCACGGATCACTAGTTTTATAAATTACGTGCATTAAAAATTAATAATCATGTGCGTGGCGGATTATGGCTTAACACCTCTTATCGTGAGAGGAGACCTGAGGCCAGCAGTGGGATATTTGTGGGTTGTAACGATGATGATGATGACATGAGCATACAGGCAAGCTGATGGTCGGTGACCATTTTTAACTTGTTATCGTTCCTAAATGTATTATTCATTGGTTAAAGCTCTTTGTTTGTTATACATAAAATCAGTTAATGCTTTACAACAATCCCACCTGATGGTAAGTGGTGGTGAAGTCTAAGGTGTTGAACATATTAATTTATAAAAGCCTCTTCACTCTTCCCTTGAAGACTTCCACATCAAACGGAAACATCGACGCCGGCACCTAACTGATATAACTTAAAAAAGTCATCCTTCAAATTGTAACACGAGGCCTTTATATGATTTCTTTTCAATTGCAAATTCAATGGGTAGACCATTATTCGGCAATTGAAGTGTTAAATATTTTGTGTAAATTACTTGGGTACCCTAGGAATACATACCCAAGAATTAATTTAGAATATGAATCTCTGGTGCTTGATCAGTATTATTTAATGTTTAGTTCCGTATGATTTAGAATTAAACATTCATGGGAGACTATTCCTCTTAGTTAGTGTTAAGGTGGGATGTTACGCTTTTGCACTGACGCAATGAACGAGCGGTTTATCCAGGAAACTTTTACCAGGAAAACTTAAGGCTAATAACTTTATTTAAAAAGATAAAATCATCCTGTACGTCATCACATGACTAGCTGGAAACGTGATCAACACAAATTCATTCAATCAAGGCACCTCACGTGCATCGACTTTGTTGATATAGCTATGCGGAAAGTTCAGGACGAGACATATAAACAGCGCCACTTGTGCACGATTTCAACGAGAGTTGAGAATACAGTTTCTATACGAAGTGTTTGACAAGAATTTCTGAACCTGTGTATTAATTATAGAGCATCTACTTTTAATAGTAGAACTTTAGCTATTAGGGAAGAACCATGAAGAGGAATTTAGTTTATTAGGAGAAAAAAAATGCAAGGCTTGCACTAGTAAGTCGCGGAGCGCCAGGAGAATGGATATTTCGTTTTGTTGTCAAATTTGATTCTGTAAAAATAATTGGCTGCTCGCCGTCCAGTAATTTTATTATGGATTAAATGTGAAGTTTCCTACCATATTGGAAGGGGAAAAATAACCCTTATCAATGCCGTGCTACTGGAGAAGACAAATCCGTTTCACCTTTTATCCACTAATTTCCCGGGTATCTTATCGAAAAGAAACGTGATAACTTTGATTCGCTTGCGTAGTGTGTTCATGTCGTTTAGTGAGCTTTAGTCTTAACTATGAAGCGGTTTACATTGATGCCGAAGGCAGAACATTTACGATTCACGATAGTGGGCATTCAAGTTAACAGAATTAAGAAAAAAAGAACCGCTGGACACATCTGTAAGGTAAGGTAACGCTGCAAATTTTTATTTCACGTCACGAACTACTTTGTACGTTTGTAATTACTTTGTTTGTCGAACTCAAATACTAGAGAATATACTGATGGCAAATGCAGTATGCTTTTTGTATCAGTGGCAAATATAATCAACATTAACTTAGAGGAATTACCTTCGGTGTCTGGTACAATCATAAGCCGCATATTTTCGAATTACTAAATTTTGAGGTTACTGGAAAGTTATAAATATCTATTATAGTTTTGGAATTCGCTCTCGTCAGCACCGGTGCCAGAGTTGACTAATACTCGTAAAATGTGTATTATAAATTATTATTTATAACAGAATATTATAATTCAAAGGAAATGATATGGAACGAAAGAGCTTCTCAGTTGTGAATGGCGGGGTGGTGAACCAGCTCCGCATAAGAAGTAAGACTCACGATGCAATCATGTATTTCAAATCAATCTCCCATGCCATTGTTGCATCCTGCTGAACAACGGACGAGGCGATAATGTCAGGACCAATAATTTTCCGATACTTAGAGTCTGTACCGTCGGGCTAAATCTCGACGATACTCGTGCGTTATGGTAATGTGCTTTATCTGTCTGGCTAGTAATCACTTTCCCTCAAAAATATTTTTAACATGTTTCGGTTACAAATGCTCACCTACTCGTAGTTAACAAGTAGGTTTACCATTTCCTCGTTGTTCGGTATCCCGACGTGACGCCTCTTATGGTGGTGAACACCTTATTACAAGAAAGTTAGTAGCGTATTAAGTATTGATTGATTATGCAAGGCAGACCAGTGGTGAGCAATCTACGAGATGCTTCCATGTTTACGAGTGATATCAATTTCATTGGGTTCGTATTTCACCGCAATATATTGAAGTTCATATTAAAATATGTGGATATAAGCTATTTCGTTAATATAAAGATATATAAGAGTAGAAAAATTGTTTATGCGTGACTAGAGTGGAAGAACAGAGTCTGTGACACGACGCAGATAAACAAAAAATTAAGATGTATTGAAGTATTTTTCATGGCATGGGCTCATCAGGGGAGAGAAGACAGAAGTGCGATCTAAAATGGGGGAACAGTTTAGTAGAATTTTGCGTTTGATGCCTTAGATTAAAGGCTAATTGTTAAAATGGCCAAATTGTGTACATGTAATCGATGAACATGTGACATGAATTGTTGTTTGCCTTTTACACCACAGGCTGTACTCATCTGTACTCATCCATACTAAAGACATTTTGATGTCGATCGTGTGAGACGTACAGAGTGTGACGTGTTCCAAATTATGGACAACTTTCGCATTTTGATTTTTTTCTAGTTGTTATGTCATTATGTATTAGGTATATGATAACTATACAAAAACGATACAATATCTAGACAGTGTCACCTTTTCTTATGACAACAAACTGTAAAAGTTGTAAAAACTGTTTATATCACACAGTTAATTATTATATAAACAAATTTTCTTAATAGTTTGTTTTTAATAAGTTCATCGTTGAACTTACGTCCTTTCAGACTGACATGGGACACAGACAACACAAATTAAAGTAATTAATCAAGATTAATGTTTGGGATTAGTTATTAAATTAAGATATACCGAACGTCATTATCAATAAGACCCGAGTTTATGTAATTGTGTCGTATTTATGAAATTTGTTATTGCTTTGTAAGTAATTAATTTATTTGATTATATATAAAAATATTTGAAGATTTAAATGGTTTGTAAGGTTGTAAAACGTAATCAAAATTTTTAAGAGAGTTTAAGGTCCTGGTAAGTGAAGACTCTATACTTGTTGTAATAAATAGAAAACGGGTTAACAAATATTTAATAATAATTAAACATATTGTAATAAAATCATGTTACCGTTTTAGAAAATCATTCATGAAGACTTGTCGCTCAATTGAAAGTAGATATCAAAAGTAACGCCCGAGAGCTGCCCTCTAATATTACTCGTTTTTATGTAGTTAATTTCAACATTTGATACGAGAAATTTTATATTTTTATGCATGTATGTCGTAGTTTGGAAGTGCTCTAATTCTCTAGTTATGTTAAGTAAACATATGACCAACATTGTTTTTCAATATTATGAAATGACCAAATGTTATTGAGAAAGTTATTGACAACTGATCATATAATGACATGTGACATATCATTATTTGATTGACAATTGCGTGACATTTCTCGTATGTAATTAGTTGAGCAGATGAGTCATCTAATGGTAAGTGGTTACCCATCCACCATGGATTTCAGTAACACCAAATACCGGTACTGCAATACTGGCTCCCTGACACTGGGTGTCAGAAATTGGATGGTGACCGCCTGTGGCATATTATCTTTTTAACTATTACTGTTTCCAAATTATATTATAGTATTACCCCGTAATCTTAAAGTTGCGAGACATTATCCAACTAGATATAATATAACATTTCGTTATCGTTTGAGGCGGCATAAGAACTTTATATATTCATGTTGAACACTCTTAACAAATTCGCATAGTGCCAAGCATATCTCAATTACGAGGATACCTACCTATGATCAAGTGTATACCGCTTATGGTTATAACCATAAAAATATGTGTATTTGATGAGTTTATACAAGATAATAGTACAAGTGTTCAGACGCTGCAATACGTTTTTCTTTCTTTCACAGTTACTAGTGCAGAGATCACAAAAAGAGGATGGAATCAATGGAGTCACAGAAAAATCGTTTACGGTACGTATTGGTCTAAATGTATTATATATATTGGTTTGGCATCTATCAACATCGAGGGTCAAAGAGTTGATGCAATTGTTTTTGAATTCGAATAAGTCTGCAATGACGCGAATATCTTTTCTTTGTCAATATTTGAAGAACTAGCATATATGGAACATGTGCCTTTGCATCACAATCAGTGTCGGTTCATATACTATTGCACTACATTCAACACTTACTTCAACGTGGTGGCTCTATTTTACTCTATCCTTACGCGTCTACTAACCTTGAGCTGGGAAAATTGCTTTCTATTCGAGAATGGATATAGCTTCTTACATCGGTTATTACTTTATTAAGGCTATCGAGATAGGTACTTCTAATAGGATTCTTTAGAACTATTAAAAGTTGGTTATTGTATGTATGGATTGTATATTATTATCAGTAACTAACAAACTGCCCTCGGTACGCATCAGAAAAAACTATGCCTTATGTTTAGAAATAGCACCTGCATTGTTTTGGGATTGGGTTTTTCTCTTTTATAACTTTTTTATTTATCGACGGATTGAAATGAAACAAAATGAAATGAATGAAAAATTTAATCCGATGAGCTGTTTTTAAGATGAGCTCGCACAAACGCACATACAAACAGACAAAAATTCTAACAACTATTAGATATATTCTTAATATTACATATATTCTTCATGCGATCAATTAGAATGTATCGATAATGTATAACTGCTTTTTCTGCATCCACGTAATACAGAAACATGCTTTTCATTAACTTGACACTTTTATGCTTTTATTCTAGAAATATCTGTTCCCTATGTATCCGGAGCTCGCTCGTGCTTTCTACAAATACATGCACAAAGTTGGAAAATGTAAGAACAAGCACATCCCGCAGACCACCTTCAGGCAGCAGTGCGAGCGAATTTTGTCCATGTTAGATGACAGCGTTATCATCGAGACCTACGTCAGGTAACAGCGCGTGTAGTTTGTAGCTAGAATCATCATGATATTGCCTTTTTATTTCCAGATTCTGTTGACATCCTACCTGGTTACTGCACAAAACCTAAAAAAACTTAACCCTTAAAAACCAGCACAGCTTATAACAATCATTTGATGTAGGTTTACGTTTTGTATACATAAGAAAAACATGGCTTCACTGAAGAATTATCCCACTGGTTGGGTAGAATTTCCTCAGCATAGGTTACGGAAATAGTTCGCCGAACCTGTCAACTGCTAGTTGGTAACATAAAGGAGTAAAGGATCCATAAAGTACAGGGATGTGTAGGGTTTTCTTCATCGAAGTAATTTAGGCAAATTCTAAAGAGATCTGATTTCATTTTCAGGGTGTTCATATCTGACGAGGAGGAAGCCACCGTAACTCCGAATGACCTTCGCAACCTGCTGTACATTAGCTACAAGTTGTCCATGGATCATTACCCCGAGGGGCCGCAAACGTGTCTCATGGTACGATCCACCTACTCCACCAAACCATATTAAAAACCTTTTTCACATTAGATACCAGAAAATCTCTGAGGGATGACAATTGGACCAACATAAACAATAGTTCTGTTGTTGTGTTGATTGAATTTTACTCACAACCAAAACAAAGTGATAATTATAATTATTGTTTACATTGATCTATTTTTATTACAGGTATCTACAATCGTAGCGTGTTTTGTGTTCTATCACTGACTATATTACATGTCATTATATCAAAAATTTTTGGACGTTATGTTAATTTTTTTTTATAATCTTTAAAACCGGAGTTTTGATTAAAAAAATAATAACAAAGGCAGAAGTCGGCTATTTACAGACCATTCAATAAAAGTTTGAATTTGATGCAATCCCAGACGATGGTACATACTTTCATGGGCATTCTCCTTTCTTATACTAAAGTCGGCAAATGCACAGACTTACCACCATAAGTATTTACCATTGCCTATACACGTCTGCAACAACATTGCTGGCTGTGATAACAGTAGCGAAACCGGTTTTTTCGTGATACGGACAAATATTGGTCTCCGGTCTCGGGTATGAGTTGGTACGTGGTGGTGTTCAATATTGGTGTTCGGTTCGGTTGACAGATTAATAAAACTCTGACGGCTGTGGTCAAGGGGTGCTTCAACAACAAGGAGTCCCACAGCGTGGGCTTCGTGGTGCGCTGGCTCGAGGAGCACTGCCACCGCGTCGTCTTCCCGGTGCACAGGTGACGCGAGTGTGTGTACCTAACAAAAAACAACATGGAAAGACGCAGAGTGTGAGAGAAAATAGATAAGATACATATGCGGTAGAAACGTGAGGGAGAGGAGGAGCGACAATTGAAATGCTATCCGACCGGTCGGTGAAAGCACTGTCCGTGAATGTAATTCGCGATGTGAATAAATTTCTTTGTTATCTTCTCATTTCCTGGCCGAAACATCATTGATACATATGGTCTTGCTGATGTCCATGGAAGACGGAGACCACTTACCGTCAGGTGGAATGGCTGCTAGTTTGTCGGCTATTAACATGAAATAAAAAAATTGTCACACTTCACCGCATATGCCGATGGAGTTCGTCAAAAATGTTAACGGACATAATTTTTCGTCAAATCAATGTATGCCAAGTCCGTGTACTATAAACATACGTTTAGTTTCTGCTCAACGTAAGACTAACGTGAAAACTAATGACGCGTTATCTTCGAGGACTGAAGATAAACTGACAACGGCTAGACATTGTGTCCGTTCATCCATTCTAATGCACTTACTCTTAAAACACTTCTCTGGGACTTTTTCTATTTAGGGAATATGACCTTCCTAGACCCCCCCCCCCTCACGTACTCGTACGGTTGACCACTTTAAATGACTCCGTTTACCGGCTGTGTGAAAGAGTTCGATACGTTGTATGGTAACACCATGTCTTTGTGCCGTGTCAGATACTGCGTGCACATGTTGGCGACACGCCACCGCGACATAGAGGCGCACTCGGAGCCCGATAGCGCGGGCGCGGGCATCGAGCTCGCCACGCCGGTGTTGGACCGCTGCGGGTGGGCGAGCGCCACGCTGCTGCCCCCGTCCGCTGCCTGGCTGGTGGCCGCCACTGCGCCCGCGCGGTACTGCCGCCCGCAGCGTCCCCCGCCGCAACACCCAGGCAAGTGCTTGAACGCGTGCGTGCGGGAACGTGTGCACGTGCTTGAGTGATCACACTTAAAATGCACATTACATAGGGAGAAAAATATATTACATCAGTCTTTTGCAATGCACATTAAATAAAGATCAGTGTCATCGCATTTCAATGTAAATGAAACAAATATTAAAATAGTAGTTAATAATATATTTTGTTGAAAATGACAGAATGATTCACATTGATAACAAGGTATCGGTAGACAATGTTTTATTATTTGATGAACGTGACTAACGATATGTTTAACACAATGTTTAAAGCAATTGACTGATTAATGGCACCGACGACCTAATGATAAGACGGACGGGATAACTGAGTTATACGGCAACGGATATGTTTTTATGTGACTGCCGTATAAAGTTTAAAGTGAGACCGCAGAAGTAGAATACAATAGAGTTATGCGTGAGCCGTGCATAAGACAATAAGTTGTTGTTTTATTAGGAAAACATGATTTACTTTGTTCGGGGTTTATTTGACGTAAAATTACTGTTCTCTTTCTCGTCTGAGTTGACTCGTAAATTGGACTGTTTCGTTTGCAAATGAATTTAATATATGAGAGTATACGAATCTTATATATATATTAGGCTAAATTTATTCATAGGTAAAGTTTAGCCCAACTGAATCTTCAAGCCTTTAAACAGCGGGAGACAGAAAGATACTCATATCTTTTTGATATATACTCGAATTGTATTTATTATTCATGTAAACAATAATGTGTACAATAAGTTTATTCTACTTTTATGGTAATTGTGGTAGATCGCCATAATTACAGAGGCCATTTATCCGTGCTGATCAAATATTGATTGACAGACTTGATACAAATATTGATAAAATTATTATGTAGTAGTCATATTTAAAGGTTTTCTCTCGATGGTTTCCTTTATCGAAACAAGTTATAATTGTCTTGTAATACTGATTTAACCTCTCGATGGTTCCCTTTATCGAAACAAGTTACAATTGTCTTACATCTTACAATACTGATTTAACTAATAGAAGGTGTAGTCAATACTATAGATCTGTCATAGACCAAACATCTTAAAAATTGAAAAAAAATAAAGCATGTTTCCCGACAGTTGAATTATGACTAGCTTTGGTCTCTCTCCCAGTAATGTACAATGTTTGTGTGGCGATGGGTTCAGGTGGCACCACTACGTCCGCAATGTGGCTGGCGCGGCTGGTGTGCGCGTTGCCGTCCCACTGGGTGCCGCTGTATTCCTCGCGGGAACACGGGCTCGGCGCCAATCGGTTCCTCCATCACACTCTCGCTTACAGGTCAGCGTTCTAACGTAGAAGCTTATTAAGCACCAAAATAATACTAACAAGCTTTTGATGGCGTAAGAGCAGGGGATTTAAAAACCCATATCAAAAATATTTCAAAGTAATTACCACTGTAGGTAACAGTGAAGATTAAGAGGTTAAAGTTTTATAATCTATAACAATCATATGTATGTGTATGTATATAAAATAAAGAGTTTATGTTTTGTTTTCATTCGTGGCCAGTGCAGATATCAGTGTGCGAGAGTGCGCAACACAACTTTGTAATAAATTCAATTATTTACAAGATTAAATCATTGTGCATATGCTTAGTCGGTGAGACCACCCGTTGTGTGTTCAACACAAAAATGTATAAGAATTGTAACCAAGATTTCTTGATTTTTAATCGATTTGATTATGCAACGCACACGTGTTGTCGCAGAGGTCCGACCCTGGTGGTGGTGTCCGGGTCAGCGCCGGAGGCGGACGGTGTGACCCTAGTCGCGTGCGCGCCGCTAGAGTGGCGCGAGACGCACCAGTACCAGGGCGACGCCGATTGCGCGCTGCTTCAGCTGTATCCAACGTCAGTGACATCACACACACTCACACACTCACCCACGCACGCATGCGCGCACACACACACACACACACACACACACAAGTTCAGCGAATTGTTTTTCACAATTATACCTCTTATCATCACCGCACTATCACGACCATCTCATGAACGCCATACAGCCAAAAGTGATTTACCTTTCAATTTTTTTCTTGATTTTTTTTGTGTCGGTAGATCTTTTTTTTATGTATATCTTCGATGACAATACGCGCCATTGATTTTGCTTTAGAGTAAATATCTTTGAAGATAAATGATAAAGGTGTTCGAAATCTATCAGCTTTTGTATGGTAATTATAATTGACTCAGTGGAGAGCAGAATCTGACTTTATTAGTCTTATCATCATAAAAAAAAGGAATGTTTATCATTATTATTATTGTTGTTTGGTGACCCCCAGGTTCTCGGTGGTGGAGCACGCGCCGCGTATGATGTACTTGAACACGTCCATCCGTGGGTACCCGAAGGGCTTGCGGGTAGGCTCCGACCCGCGCAAGCCCCTGCTGGACATCCAAGAAGACTTTGACGTCTTCAGCTACAAGGGGGCGCCGTATACGCTCGAGGCTATCGAGGCAAGCTTCGATGCATTCATCAGTAGCATGTTGCATAAGGCAGACTTTTCTCTAATAAGAGGGTAAAGCAATAGGCACATTTGGAGGGTAGAAACATGCTTCTGTACTTGAACACAATGCTCGAGTAGATATAATCAATCGCTTTGATGTTAGAAGAAGAACATTGCATCGTACACTTCGATAATGGATGGTACACTTAAAAAGTTTTAAGTCGATACGATTGTTGGGAATTATGGATATTTATAATATTGTTTTCGCGCATTTTCACAATCACATTACTTAAATAAATAGTAATATCAGGATACGTCTCGTTTACACATTGTCGTCAAACTAAATTAGTCCGATTAATATGTAAATAGAGGTACGCTAACATTTTGCGTATAGGACCGGGCATAATTATGGTTCTCTTCGAAACTGTTCCAGTTGTTATACGTATGCATAATAAGTATGTATGCGTAAAGCTGAAACTTCCAGGAAAAAAATATTTGGTGCGGTTTTACATCTCAAATTGGGAGATAAACAGCACAGCAGCTGGTTCTGACCATCATTTTCCTATTAGGTCCATGTAACAATATTATACTGTACTTAGTTTAACTAAATTTTGTTTGTAACATATGTGCCGAGGAGTTTATTTCGCCGTTTCTTGTAACAGTAACAGAAGCAAAATAGTGATGACGATATTAATAAAATTAATTAATTGAGTTTTTATGGACGTATTAGTATTTCTTGATTTCTTTTTAATATAACATTTGTTGAGATCTGCATATTTATTACGGAGTATATATTACCAGGTGTGGGGTTGTGGAGACCAAGCGTCGCGCGAGACACAACTAGAGATAAAGAAGTGGCAGGTTAAGGAGGCGGAACGTCAAAGACAGGTGTGTAGTATTGTCTATAATCAGATCGAAAAATGCGCATACTGGCATTAAGACGGGAAGCGGTTATCGCCGCACATTGACATTCTTAACTATAAGTATCACATTGCCGCCCACTACGAAACATACAAAAACATTTCACCAAGCCAGGCGAGTAAAAATACTACCACAATGTTTGAGAATCCTTGGTATTACACCGGGTTGTACAGAGCGGCCTCCAACAGGAAGGAGTATTCGCCACAGACTCGTCTGTTGTTCAGCATGACCCAGTATGTTCAGGGGAAGTTTGATTGGGTTCGAACAAGGTTGGAGCTTGTTACTTGTACATGCTAAAATCTAAATCGTATGATTTGTCTTTGGCTGATATAACCCTTTGATAACGTGAATTAAATTGCTTCTACAATGTGTTTATTAGGTCAGCGAGGCCGATGAATGGGCTTGTCTCAGTCCTTCCAACACATGTCCTTCCAATACATAGTCATATCATGGTAAAAAAAGTATGTTACGTGTTTTAAAAATACCCAAAATTTATGTTATATTACATTCCAGGTGAAAATCTCAGCAGCCGATTGGATCGAGCACCCCGATCGTTACCTGCTGGAGCTGGCGGGCCGGCCGCAATACAACAACTCGGCCAGCTAGTGCTCGTTCGACGAACACTGTGCGTTGCACATGTAGCGCGACTACACCCCGCCGACCACGCGCCGGTAGTGCCGTCTCGCTCCCACGGCAAGCTTGTGATAGATCAACCACGATAACATGGAACGTACACGCAGGACAGTGTCGATTGTAGGCATCAATTACTAATTTCAGTGAAAGTGCGCATTTGTAGTGGTTTCTACTATATTACAAAGCGCTGCATTATGCTCAGTGTACATGACCGTGTAGAATCGTTTACCGGTTTTATCGGTTATTTTAGGTTAGCGTCACATGTGCGGAAAAACTTTCGAAATGTCAACGTAGTTACTTGTGTAGTGCGACTTACATTGCAAGCAGTTCAGTAGATCAATACTATGCTATATTTAGATGTACAAGCTGAGCATTTTGTTAAGGAAACGCCACAACAAATCAGAATGGCGGCATGTCTGGCAGTTACTAAGCCATCAACAATTGCCTTTATTTGGAAAAATAATATATGTTTTACCATAAAAGCTGTCGACGCAGCACCTAGTTTTGTTGTACGCTTGACTCGAATGATCTTGAGGTCGTCTGTCTTCTAGATACCGCGTTATTCCGTCGTATAACTTTCCGCGCGTATTTTTTTATATGGTGTCGCAGCAACTGATCACATTGACACGCGCTGTGGTATCACGTGTCGTAATTTTCGGCAGACGTAGTGTAATGCTCAGTCATACTATCTTGTATAATTTTGCACTGTAAAATCAGTATGTCGTCTTATGGAAGCTTTTTTTCTGGCGAGATTCCAAAGAATAATTCTTAATACAATCATTCACGTCGTGTATGAGGTCGTTCTGTTCATTCCTTTGAACATTTGCAGTGTACAGTAATTTGTAACGGTGAAAACTGTTATTGTGGTTTATCTTTACATTTGTGTGAGTGACGTCACGGCCGCGTGTTAGTGTAATGTTGCGAATACGTGCGTGTAATGAAAAGCGCCTGGCGTATCCATTGTCAAACGGAGCGGCGGCTTAAAGTGTGCGTTGTGCATTCGACTCGTAATTGGCAACGTACAGTACGTGATTGACATTAGGTGATCGTGTGATTTTAAAAATATTATTGGAGAATTAATCGATTATTTTATTGCGAGTACTCGAGATGGGTACATTATGTCGATGTTGTGTTGATCGAAAAGTGCAATACTAAAGAAGAAATATGGTATTAATGGTTATGAAAATCAAAGCTATATTATCAAAAAGTAGCTTTTAATTTTGCTCCAAACAACTTTTTAATGTTTTTGAAATTAGAACGATACTAGAACTCATTAAACTCTTTCTTTCTTATGGCGAGAGAAATATAAAAAAAAATTTTTTACAATTTTACCGATAATTATCATTACCATTTTTAACTCTGCACTAAATAAGAAGTTATCAAGGGGCTACACAAAAAGCATTCTTGACTAGAAAATCAAACTTGATTGTAAATTTTCGTTCGACATAAGTTATATTTATCGAGAGTACTCACAGTTGAAATATTGTTATAATTTTAGTACGTAAGAGCAGGCATTATACGCTCAATGTATGATATATAAAAGTTCGGTAATTGTAGCAATCAATGAATATAGTATATATTAATTGTGACACGACATTGTTTAGTAGCTGGATCTATAGTGAAAGTCTAATAGTGAAATAGGATTAACTTGAATAGCAAGGCAAATTATGTGAATACTATATAATAATAAATAGCTCTATATTTCCGTTTAGTTCGTTTGGAGATATAAATCAGAAACGAAACTGAATGGACATTTTGACGGTAATTTGATTTAGTTAGCAACTGTCATATATTTCTATCACGGCTTGTACATAGCTCGAATCGCTTACCTTTTGAAATTAAATATATCACACTAATGCTACAATTAACGACCCGTCGGAAGGTTGACGTAAATTTTATTGTAATCAATATTAATTTTAGTATCAACAAAATTATTTGACAGTAGATTCAAAATTTAGCATATTTGCTGAAAGTTACATAAAACAACATATCATGCCTTAAACAACGGATAGCCATTGCTACTTGGTTTTCTATTTTATATATATAAAAATAAATGTAATCAATCATAAAAAAAAATCACAATTTAAAATTTAAGTTATAATTTATAACCCTACCGCTTTGAACTATATAAATATTGTTAATCAGCCAGTATAACTAATTACTAACTGTCTTGTTTCTGTTATAACTTAAGATAATATTCAATACAACATATAGCACGCTGTAGCACTGTTAGCATTACTCATATGTTTAAATAAGATTTGACTAATACAATATAATATTGATGAATGGGGTTGGATTAATTGAAACTTGAAGAGCAACGTTACTGTTTGTTAGGTACTTGCCCAATTTCGATACCCATTGCGCCCTTTTTGAGCTGCGCAAATAAAACATACATCTATAATCGGAATCATTTATATTGGAAATTAAAGCTTGTGGTTTCAATACACTTGGTATGAAATCAACACAATAAATAAAAAAATGCAGTGTAATATTTGGTCGATGTATAAATTTCGTCATGTGTTTATTTTCATTTATGTACAATTATAGAATGGCCGTTATCGATGAATTGTCTGATCATAAATAAACAATTAAGATAGACACTATTAAAAAAAAACACAGTGCCACTAACTTATCGTTCTGATGGATAAAACTGGACACTACAATCGCATGGATTTTTTTTCTATGTTCCATACTTTGTGCAATTTAATCTATGATATAGTGCTATCAACTGAACATATAAGTTCTTGGTACTGTAAATATTCAATTGTTTTGTACATAGTCTTTTCTACACTTATAATATTGTTATGTCTTTGGGTCTGTAACTCCACCGTTTTCGTAATGCAATGCCTCTCTGATAGGCGGCAATAGCCGTGTGTACGGAAATTAACGATGCTGTTTTATTTTATAGTATTTTTTTTTAAATTCGTTATGGAAAAAAAATATTTTGATACAATTTGTATGTATATATTTGTATATTGGTGATATTCATAAATTTTTAGGTAACATTGAAAATAGATGGACATGTTTTAAAATTGTCTTTTATTTCCACTAAAATGTTTTTGTTAAAATTTACATAAATGCAACTAATGAGAGTTCCTTCTGTAGTAACTGCTTTTTAGGTACACAACTTATTCTAATGCGTACTTAATGTAGAAATGGATACTTAAATTTAAATTTGTTTACATCACAATAAATTCAATCTTAGGTGTAATTAATATAATTTTATATTCAATGACTACGAAATATTTAATTTATTTTGATATTAAACGTAATAACCTAAGAAATGTCTTATTATTATGCTAAGGGACGCTACCCGGTTTCGTATAGGTGTAATTGATACATGAAAAAAAAACAAGTTTATTTTATAAATTGTCTCTGTCTTCAGTGGCTTAGGTTGAACTTTTTCTATCAGTCAGTCTGCTAGTTCGACGAAAGTTGATTCGAATCGCACTGAACTCTGTAGTCAAATCCGTGGTCATAAACATTTTCGGTGTTAAAAAAATGATGCCATACAAATCTTATTCTAACAAATACAAAAAACGAAATGATTAGCGATTGGGTCGAACACCTCACAAGTGATATTATAAAATTTATGATTGGTTTCTGACCTTTATCTACACATCTTTTAATTATTTTTTTTACCATTCTGTATCACAAAGTGCCACAGATTATTATTTCGACCCTGAAGCTTATTAAGTCTAGACAGTTTAAACCTTTTATGTTAAAGGAGAGAAAAGAATCATCGCAATTATTCAGTATCGTTTTATTTAATTAACCTTTTCGCCGCCAATAACTTTCATAGAAGTTCGATATTTTCGTGCTACCAGCGCTTCATAAGCGATTCTTCATAATACCTACAGTTATAAAATACATTTACGATACATAAAACATCGGTTTCTTTTGTTATTTTGTAAGATACATCTCTCTATAAAGTCCTATTTTTTAATTTCCAACACAAAACAGGTTTTTTTGTTTATTTTCATTTAAAAGAAATGAATAAAACCAAAAATACCTAGAATTTATTAATGCCCCCAACGCCAACGACTTCTTATCAAGTCGGCCAGAAATGTAGTCAAACCCGTTCTCATAAACCTTTTCGGGGTTAAAAAATTGATGCCATATAAATCTTATTCTGACAAACAAACAATGTGACGCGATGGTTACCTTGATTACAGTCCTCTATATTTATTTGGTTCGTTCAATCAAAATGTTTATAAAATAACAAAGATTGAAAACAAATTCCGGTCAGTAGATAACATCTTACACAACAAACTAAAATTACTATACGTATTAAATCATTTAATTAAAATTAACTAGGTTTACTAAGCATTTTCGTTATTTTAAAACCTGTGCCTACGAAATGGCAGATGTGAGGATTCTGATTCAGAGTTTAATTATGATACAGAAAAAAGTACATCGCACGAGGACGATGTAGAGGTAAGTTTAAATTTATAAATCAGTAAATTTAATTTTGATATTATGGCAGAATATTTGTTATCAGAATATCACACAATTTTTTGACATAGTTTGATGAGAGACATTCAATATCAGTAGTAAGGCAGTAATACAAGCAGGATATAAACAATAGCTGCGAACGATGCCGAATTATGATGACAATGACGTTTTGAAAACGAAATTGATGGATTACCATTTACATTGATATTGTATATTTAATTAATTATTTACTTGGATTTATTTTTCAGTGAATATATTGCCGACATTTAAGATAATTTATTTTTATTTTCAGGTACAATCTAGCAACAAGACCAATTACTGGATAACAGGAGTAAATGTGCTCTTTTAATCCATTTACCCCGACAGTAGAAACATTTGAGGACTACGCGTCTGTACTGAATATAAAATAGTGCAAATTGTACACAGTTTGATATAAAATATGTTATATAATATAAAATAGGTTATGCAGGTACAGATCAACGACACTCCTTAAAAAAAACAGACAATTATTATCCGAAATAAATTTATCGTGCCAAAGTCTTAATATAAAGTCAACAGACTATATTATTAAATAAATAGTGATGTGCCCAATATAATACAATCTTTAGCAAATTTATGCATCACTGATAACGTATATGCAATTTTCTTACTATAAACTTCATTAAATAAAACAAATTATCAATATATTGTATCAGCGATTACTTACATTTTTAAATTAATAAATTAATTTAATTTACACATCTAATTTTTATTTATCGATAAGACGTTCCCCCATCCTTACTGTCGTACTATATAATCTGTTATATATGTATACGTTGGCGTACAGCGGTACATCGCGTTGGGGATAGCTGGGCGGTGAAAAGATTAATGATCATAATTATTCTAAATACTTACATAAATATCACAGGTAGTAATAGTGGCATAAAATTAAAGGTATATTACTTTATCACAACCTATAATTGTCCACCACGCTTGTCAAGTGTTGATTGAACGATTTCACACGTCTGAGAACGTTATGGACAGTATTGAGCGAGCAGATTCTCAGTATTTTTATTCACCGAAGCAAGTCAAAATTAGTATCTAATGCGGACATATCTTGAAAAATTATATGTAAATGACTATTTAAACTTTATTCCATTACCAATTTCAAACCTTTTGTAACCAACTTCGGCAACAAACTTGTTACAGTTTAAGAAAAAAAAGGTTATTTCTCCACCTTTAAATAATAATTAATTTATAGAATATTCTACTTTACGTCTAATCATAACAAAAATTTAATCATCTGTTTTATAAAACCGACACAATGTCATTACATTGACATATTCAAAACATTTACATTCAATCAAACCATTAAAACCCTTAAACCACCATAACCCGGCCAGTTGACAGTGAGTGGTCAGACGAGCATCTGCAGGAAGCGCTGCAGCGGCTGCTCCACCATCAAGTGCAGCGGTAACGCCGTCACATATGTCCTGAATATTGTCAAGAACCAGTGCGCGCTCTGGGAAGAAGGTGAAGATTACACATTAACCGATAGATGTCTGAAGGCCTTCACTCATCCTAGAGTGCAATCCAACCTTTCCTTCTTAAGGTGTTCTCTGCTTACTAACGGCCAAAATGGCATCAGGTCCTGGTACGGAAGTCGCTTAAAACTACCCAGCTTAATCCTGACCGTAATTGTGCATGGCATTGAAATTCTTTATTCTATTTGCAGACTATTACTTTCCATCTAAAATTAACCGTGAATAGTTTCTGTGATTCGCTTCAAGTATTGGAGAGACAAACGACAAGACAGTTTGTCGACGACGCTATAAAAATGCATTGGTGCCGGGGATTACTTGCGATCACATGATCCATCTGTTTCGCCAAAAATATCTCTTCAGCTCTAGAAAAACATCTAGCTGTAGGATTATTATACTATGAAACGCTTTCAAATTACACGCCAGGTAACAATTGAGCTGTAATTTATTGATCATGTGTTCTCCTATGGCATAGAATAAACAAAAGGTTTTCGAGCTGTTGTATGAACTTTTTTAATATATTTTTTTATTGCTGGCTATTTTTATTGGTACTCACGATTTCACTCACGGAGACCAGAGCGAGGTTGGATTTAACAGCCACCTGCATAAGATTGTACTCCCAGTGTATCATTAGCACTGGCAGCGACATGCGCGACAGCACCGCCCAACCGTGCCACGACATCAGTTTCCACACAGCATCTGCAAAGGAGTGATAGCTGCCAATGGCCGTTCTCTGGGGCTTTGAGCGTAATAAAACACGTGAGCGAGCGATGTGGTAGAGTTGAGCTGAGAGATTTGAACTGGTCAGTCAATCAACCATTAGTGGACGCACTCAAATGTTAGAAGTTAGGCTCAAAATACGTTGTGAGGCGGCATGCTGAACTACTACGACTACTCAACTAGCGTATGTGGACACACACAAATAGCCAATACCCGAGAACAAATATTTATCTGGCACATGTGACTTTTGGGTTCTGCATGTACTGTCACTTCAATCTCAACTTGGTAATGGTATAAGATGATGTGTCCATGAAATTTTCCCATTACTTAGCATCATTCAAACTTTGGTGGAGCAGGTGCACCGCCCACTCTATGCTGATAATTTACCATCTACACAAAGATTATATAGTTTTGAAGGCTATTTTCACTTCGGGTAATGTAATCCTAGCCTACTATATATCACTGACCCCTGATGAACTATTATGAAGTTTACACTCACAATCAGTTTTGTAGAAAAAACCGATCATGGCAGTGGCGACGATAGTTGTGAACAGCGGTCGGTCCAGCGCGGCATACAGGGCCACTATCTCCGGATAGGTAATGTTCCGCACCACGTGTCCCGCCAAGATAGTCAATAGAATCCCAGGTATTGCTAGCCGGCTCGCCAAGCAGAACCACTGCAAACGAGAGTTACTTGTATAAACATAGAAAATACGTGACATGGTTTTGAGTTAGCTTAACAAATGGCAATTCGTGCCATACCACTGGAAGGATGTTTGAAGGGTATTCGAAAGGCTTCAGAAAAAGGATATATGATGAAACCTTAAAGGAATTCTACAGTCAGAGCGTACTCACGAAATGAGCCGAATGGTTGCCGAAGGTGATTTAGCAACACAAAGCAATTAGCTTCAATAATTTATCAATACCTTACAGCTGGTTAAGAGATAATAAGGTATATAATAAGGTGTAACTGAATTACATTCCAAT